>JAEIFU010000826.1:0-94958 GCA_018904235.1 Lordiphosa stackelbergi | reverse complement strand
TTATCAAGTGAGGTCTGATGTGAGCTGATTGTGGGCTCTGTTTAGGAAATACCCAAGACCAATATAACAAAGCGAGGCGATATGAGACGAAATGTATTCTGGTTCCGGTTCTAGATGTTTTATTTTTAGGTAAGTTTGGGCGGGTGGGAACTTAAGTTTTCTGAACCTTCTAAACAAAGATATATAATTTTATCCGTTATTCGTAGAGTAAAAAGGGTATACTAAAGTCGTGGAAAGGAAACTTTTTCTACCGTATAAAGTATATATATTCTTGATCAACAGCATTTACATTGAAAACTGCATATTTAACATGTGATAATTTTGCCAAAGTAATAGCAAAAAATAAGCAAAATATGTAAAATGTATAAAGCATTTATAAAAATTAAAAATTATAAAAATGTTATTATAAAAGAAGACCAAACAATAAAAAAATCGCGGTCTAAGGTTCGGTTCGCGGACTGTTTGCTGGAACCCCAAGGTTTTAGTTCGTACCTCGGTTCGCTTGAACATAAAAGAATAGAAAGAATTAAAACATATTATTTAAAGTAATATTCTTTTCCCTTTTTAATCGCACCACATTTCTTACCATTTTCATTTCTTAAAACACCTGTAAAACTTTCAAGCAGAGCCGAAAATATGTTTTACAATAATAAACAAAAACATTTCTTTTTCCTGACCCTCTTTGGAGATTTTTTTCTTTCCATATCTTGACGCACTTTGAACCAAATTTCTTGAGAACTACATGTTTGACCGATTTTGATCATTTTTTTCGGTGAAAGCCAACCCCCAAATGCACCAAATCAATGTTTTGAAATCTATCAAAAATTATTTTCATATCATCGAAAACAGTTGTCGAAACATTAAATGCGATTATCTCGGACAACTTTTTCTAAAATGCTTGCAAAAATTTAAAGAGTACCTGTTGACCGATTTTCAAATCGTTTATTTTCAACTTCTCTTAACTAGGATATTTTTGATCGTTCAAAAAATAACGGAGCTAGGTCAAATAGAGTGGCAAAAAAAGGTAGATTTTCGAAATTTTGACTTTGAAACCCCACAACTCCGCTGTTTATGGACCGATCCCAAATATCCTAAATCACCCAGAAATACATCACTTCTGAACAAAACCCGTCGTTTTCACATTCAGATAATCCGTTCTCAAAAATTTTTGGAACCATGGGCCTATGCTTCAAATTTTTGGCCAACTTTGATCCGAAATACAAAAACAACCGCAGGAAGAACAACAACAACAAAAATTTCGAAATTTAATTTAAAAACCGCTTGTTAATATCACTTATAGTTTTCTTTGGAATTTACTTTTTTGTAAGCCTATAAAAAATGACACCTGAAGGTATACACCCTTAAATAAACAAATTATTGCTGATGACACTTTCTGTTTCCAGAAAAAGTAGTTTTAAACAAGTGAGAATGTCGGTCAAGCCCGACTATATTTATACTCTGTACCTAGAGTAGAAGATAAATGCAGAGCTGCTGCTGCGCTCATCTCAAAGTTTCTCTCTCTCCCTTTTTTCTCTTCTCTCTCTCTAAGATTGTGAGTTGGTTGTGAGTGGGTGGGAGGGGGTGGCGGGGGGTTATTCACTTATTTGATTATTACTTGAGAACCGCTCATCCGATCTTTATAATTTCTTCGGCAAATAGATACATATTACTAATGACTAACTATCTCTAGAAGGTACGAATCATCTATCTACAAAACTGTGGGAGATATGACGTTTTTTTCAAATTACGGGGGCGGGAGGGGGAGTGGCAAAATTTGAAAATAAACTTGATCTGCCTGCAAGTATAAGAAGCATTTGTCCCATACATGTCAAACCTCTATCTCTTACCATCTCTGAGATCTGTTTGTTCATACGGACGGACAGACGGACGGACAGACGGAGACGGACATGGCTATATCGACTCGGCTGTTGATGCTGATCAAGAATATATATACTTTATAGGGTCGGAAATGATTCCTTCTCCCTGTTACATACTTTTGCACAAACTTAATATACTCTTTGTACCTTCGGTACAGAGTATAAAAATACCAAATTCCTTTGTGGGAAATGCCATCATTTTTAGGATAGGAAATTGGCTCTATAATTTTATTTTAATAATCAAATTCATTAGTTGACAACAACTTAGTTTAAGTTAAGAGGATATTTACCATGTGCAACTTTTTTTCAATTTTTTTTTGCATTTTTTATAGGATTTCTAAGAATATCGCCCCAAACGGATTTTTCGAAATTCTGATTACTTCAAAAGATATACAGCCATGCTCCCATTTTCGCTTTTGCAAAAATTTTACGATTTCGTCGCTAAATCGCAAAAGTAGTTGCTCCGAAATTCGCAAATCGCAAAATTTGGTCGATATAAAACCGGCGACGTATGAGTCCGTGAATTAAAAAGTAAATGGGAAATGTCGCTGGAGATAAGAGCTGCCTTTCTATGAACCGATTTTTGTAATATTCTTTGACTATTTTAAATTGTTTTTGTGGACTCTCTTATACGATTCGAATTAAATTCTTGTCTTAAGCGTAGTATACACTTCCACCAAAGACTTGCCAAAACAAAAAACTCCATATAAAAAAACTCACAAAAATTTGTGTGCCAAAGCCCTTTGGCAGTCTCTTTGGTGGCATTACAAACTTCCAACAAAAAGGCCTCAATTAAATACCGATAAAATACTAGATCCGTATTTTCTGTATTGTTATCGATAGCTCCCTGAATAATTAATTTTAATTATTTCAACAGGTATCGCACATTGTCTATACACAAATATGCGTCGTCGGGTGAAATTTGAATAATTTTCCCATCAATGATTGAGCGCAATTTTCAAAGCAAGCTACAAAACACCGTGAGACTTCAAACAAATTTACACTGGGTAATAATTATGAATTTAATCATTACTAAATTGTCATATCTGCTAATAAAGCCCCATAGCCAGGGGTGGGCTGTGAAGAACGCATGTTAATCCTTTGTATTTATTAATTGTGAAACTTATAATTTAAAATTAAACCAAAAACAACGCTCTAGGCAATGTGGCCATATTACATGCATACATCTTACAATCTGGTCACACTGTCACAAAACAAAAGAATTGTCACTTTTGGTATTTTTGTTTTGGCAGTTCTTTGGTGGAAGTGTATACTACGCTTTAAACAATTTTTTTCCAAACCCTTCCAAAATTCCACTAGTTGCAAAATACCTTTTGACAACAAAAAATTGCGATTTGGCTAGGGCGATAACCGATAAGTTTGTCGATACAGCTGCTTCTGCCACGTGAAGTGTTGCAAAACGAATTGGGAATAAATCAGAATCGATAACAAAAAGTTGCGAATTTGGGAATTTGGAATTCGTACGAATTTGTTGAAATAGCAAATCGCGAAAGTAAGTGAAAGTCGGAGCACAGCTGATAGCCTTTTTTCTTGACCAATGTCTTCGTAAAACAAGCAATTTTTAAATTACATCAAACTTTACAAGCATTTATCTCTCGATTTGATGATTCAAAGTCAAATCGACGCAGTGTTGTCACCATTCTGGTCTGACACTCAATCATATTTGTATAAAAATTTTTACAATTTTTTTTTTACACTAAACTAAAAAAAGGGCCAAAATCGAATTTTAATTTTTCAATGACCGCCATTTTGTCCAAAAATATCAGAAAACTTTTTTCGAGGGTCAGACCAGAATGACATTTATACTGACTATAACCCAGTTGCTCGTGGCGGCCTGCACTACACCTTTATTTTGGCCTCCCATTTTGACGGCCTAGAGCTTTTTGAAGAGCCCTTGTATCGAAGCACAGTACTTTAATCTGTTTGTAGCATAATGAAAAAAAAACAGAATTGGAAAAACTCTTTGCGTTTTCAAATGAAATTTTTTTAAAAATGGTCCGAAAAATGAGAGAATACCCCCTTAATTAACATTATATATTCTGGAACCTGTTCAACTATACTAGCTCTCAGATCAGAAAGAATAGACAACTAATACCTAAGTTGCTGGAACAACAACAATTATTTTATGGTCCTCGTTTTATTAACCATTCCAGAATTTTAAAACATTTGTCGATGTATTCTACACATTGTATGGTATGTTCTCTTGGACAATTTTCAAAGGAATCTGTAACATCTTTAACATATTTTATATTTGTGTATTGCTTTCTATAGCTTTCATAAAATTATCTTCTTCGCAATTAAAGTCATTCAAGCTTATTTCAAAACGCAATCGTTTATACTAAAATCTCTAGATAATTTTAATAATTCCCTGTGTGTTTCGTTGGAAACACTATTTAACTTTTTGAACCGAACCTAATTTTTGGAAAAAGTGTTTCGTATAATGGTGCATGGTGTTTGGCTCAGATGCATTTTTGGGCACTGATGATGCAATGACTCAATGGAACGCTTCTTTTATTTGACATGTTATTCCTTTTTAGAAGCAAAGCTCGTAGAAGGGTTTCAAGAAGGCTCACCACACCAAGGCGCATTCGCGCAGAAAGAGTCAGTCATGCAGCTGTCCGAAAAGACTAACCAACTTGTACAAGTAAACACACACTCAACAGTAGACTAATCGCTCTTTTGTTAAAATTAGCAGTCTGCCTAAAAGTATACTCCACTAAACATACATGTCGTTGTCTGGCTTAGAGCCGTAATCGAATTCTGGATACCTTTTAATCAAAGCTTCTTTGACTCAGCACATTATTTCCAAACAAACTACCCAATTTAAGCCATTTTAGCAAACTTTATTTTGTAGTTTTCTTTTGATGGAGATTAAACAGTTTATTAAAAAACATTAAAGAAAGGATTACATATTTTGATTTCCAAGTTGCAAATTTATACCAAGTTCACCTCAGCAAATGTTGTAGGGGTGGATGCATCTTTATCATCTGGTATTGGGATATCGTCTAACTTATTAGAACCCCTCGTTAAAGCCATTAGTAAAGTAGAAATAAAGGTATCAGTTGGTTGATAGTCAGATTGATCGCTCTGTTGTATTGAGTTAAATATCAAGTTGGTTAAAAACTCGCTCATGACATTATCGAACGCTTCCCTTTCGCTCGCACTGGTCCCATCATTGGCACTCTTCTGCCTGTCTTCAAGGTAGGCTTCTATAAAACCGTTAAGAAAAGCATCTGTCAGTTTTCCTTTGCACTTGCTAGCGCTGCTCTCTTCACTGGAACTGAGGGAACGTGGCAATGCCTGCACGCTAACGAGTACGAGAACGGCTAGCACTAAGACAACAATTTTGGCACCCATGGTATGATGATCACCAGAAGCAGACTGGACCTTCAAATCTAATGACTTGAGTATTAAAACACAACTGAGACTACGTGAAGCGGGCTTATCAATTTTATAAGTTCACTGCAAGCAAGGTTGTTTCCATACGCATCTAAGCTTATCAGCAGCTGGAGCGTTTGCTATATAAAGAGATTCTCGGAAATGGAACGAACTTAATTAAATTTACGGACGGTACCATGCAGTTCTTGAGTATTGGACTATCAACGTTTGTGTTCATCGCAGTTGTCCTGGTGGGTGCAAGAGCTCGACCCACTTTCGATAAGATCGTGGATGTACTACTGGATGAGCTTAATGCGAGACCAAGACCAGGAGTCTACGGACCGGCCTATGGTCAAAGCTATGATTATTACTACGGCGGTGGCCACGGATATGGCTATAAACAGCCATCGGCGCCTGCACCGTATGTGCCCTATCCTGCACCTTTACCTTACCAGAATGTGAGACCACCGCCGGGATATTATGCTGTGCCACAGTACCCGTACAGGCAGCCAAATACTTATGAATATTCAGACCGATCATATGCTCACGACCATGGCAGATCATCAACAGGTCGAGTAATAGTGGGGGCAGATACCGTCTCCACGGGTGGCTATAAGAAGCATGGATATTAGAGTAAATATGTATTATTAATATATAAATGTTTTTTTAAAGTTTAGTTTTATTAAAGATCAGTTGTTACGTATTTTAATATATGTGAGCATTGGCTATCAGCTGTCAAATATAAATACATTTTTAAATTCCACAGTCAAAGTATGTTACAGTCCGGCGTGACTGTCTTGTTTGAGCTCTCCATCAAAAAATACCGCACGATCTAGGTGGCCATTTTACCGGCCCCAAACTGTTCACCGATCTGGCCTTTCAATTGGGCCTTTGTTTTGCCTGCTGTGCGGAACTGTCTTGTTGAATCCACATGTTTGTAGTCATCGCACGGCAACGCTCTTCATTTACAGAAACGTTTCTGCCTTCGTCATCTTTAAAAAGTACTGTCCAATGAGGCCACCGGCCCATAATCCACACCAAAAAGTGTATTTTTCGGGATAATAATGGGAATCTTCATCCAACTTTGCCAGCAGCCATTCACCAAAAGTTAGCCGTTGTGGTGTAGGTCTGTGTTTGGCAGTTTATACCCAAATCCTTCCTCAAAATTTTCCACATAGTAGAGCAACAGAGGACCAATTGCTGCGAACGGCGTCGAATCGACAATTCATGGTCATTAACAACACTGCGATATTTTCCTCTGTCCGAACTCTACAAATGCGTGTTGGTGGTTTAATGCCCAATAATGTCCGCCTCAGAAGGTTGCCCAAACCAACCAATAAATAGAGAAAGTGCACAATTCACTTTTTTAAAAAATTCAATAATCTGCAAGCGAGTTTCGTTTGTAAGTCGATTCGTAGTTAAATTATAGACCAAACTGATCATGTTTGACAGTAACATGTGACACGAAAACAGCTGATCTGCCAAAAACAGTGTTGCCAAAAAGAAAGTTGCTAAAAAATCACCCTTCAACCTTTATATATAAAAGTAAAAGTATGTTTGTTTGTTTTG
The DNA here is from genome assembly GCA_018904235.1 of Lordiphosa stackelbergi. Taxonomy (NCBI): domain Eukaryota; kingdom Metazoa; phylum Arthropoda; class Insecta; order Diptera; family Drosophilidae; genus Lordiphosa; species Lordiphosa stackelbergi. The sequence continues at coordinate 88,113 of JAEIFU010000826.1, read as the reverse complement.
TCCTTATAGACGTCTAAACCGCTGACCGATCTTCACGAAATTTTCACAGTAAAGTTATAAGCTATATTTCAAGTCTGTGAATGGTCCAAAAAACCCCAAATTTTGCTAAAATATTTTAAGAGTATTTATCAGGGGAATTTAAACCGAAACGAATTGGTTCCGGTACGTACCGAAACGAATTTCGGTTCCGGTACGTACCGAAACTAACGCTTCAGTAAAAGGTTCAGTTTTGGTTCTGATACTGTTTCGGTATTCGGTTCCGGTACATGGACTATACCGGTACGTACCGGTATATGGACCAGTAAAACTAACAGACATTTTAAAACTTAAGTCTAAACAATTTCACATGTTTGTATTCATAAGATGATTAAAATTATATTTAATTAACAATGTCTTCACCAAACTTAACGTTACCAAAATAAAAAAAAAAAAATTAGTTACAACAAAGGTAAATGAATGATTATTTTTAGAAGCATGGCAGCGGTGCATGTATTTCTGTCCATCTGATTTCTAACGGAGTCATAATATATATAAATAAACGTTCTACGCTTACTTGTCGAATTTTCTGACCACCATTTAAGTACATTATCTTTATTTTGTAAACGTTTTAAGCTCAGAAAAACCTTGTTAGATGCCGTTAAACTATTTTGTGAAAATACCAAAGTTTTTGTTTAGTCGTGTTTCTTTTCATAGAACTTCATATATAAGTCGACTTAACTTCCACTTTCAGACAAAGTAGTTGGGTCCGAGCTGCTTTCCTCATTTATTTGCAATTGAACAGAAGTGGATAAAGTTCTTGAATATATATCAGTCAAAGCAGTACTTTTCTGTTCAGAGGTTAGCCTGACATTATAACGAGGATCTAAGAAAATGCCACATAGGAATGCATTATTTTCAAAGAGACCGGTCTCGCTATTTTCTAGTTACAGATAGTTGATAACCTGGAGCTGAACATATGCTATAAAGCTTTTTAAATGGTAAAAAAACCGCGAAATAAGCAAACTTATTATCTCTATATCTATTAAAGAGAGTGTTCTGATTGACTGATTCAGCAGAGCCAGAACGGTAAGAGGTAGAAAGCTGAAATTTGGACTGGAGTTTTATTTAGTGGTGAAATTGCGTACTAAGCGTACAGTGTTTTGGGGGGGGGGAAATTTTAGGGAAAAAGAAATATAATAGAAAGAAATTCGAAAAAATTCGTAATAAAATTTTTTTTAATACGAAATAGTTTAGAAATTTTCCAATGTCGGAAAATCTGCCCCAGGCGAAAAAGCCTGGAAAATTCTACATGCAAAATAACTATTTTCATCCGATTGACTTGCAACTCGGTTTGTAGGGTCATTTGTGTTTTTATTTTCCGATATTGGGAAAACCGCCGTGATGCCCAATGGGAAGTGAGTGGGATGTATGTGGGAAGTGGGTGGAATGTGAGTGGGATGGGGGTTGGAAGTGGACTGATATTGGTGCTATACTGTTAAAGACGCAGCAAAGCGCGACGGGATATATGCTTGAAAGACTATAAAGCGCTTAATGTTAGATGACAATTCAGAAGTTGGTAAATAGAAGGTGTAGATCCGATGGTCCAAAAAATTACGAAATTTTTTTTTTAAAAATCAAAGAAAAAAAAAATTTGGCGGTTGGTAATCTTAATCATTTAATTTGTTCCAAGTAGATTTGTTTACATCAATTTTTGAATATGATATCTCAAATGGCCGCCTCTGGCGTTGATGGCGTATTGTGCCCTTTTTGCAGCATTTTCCATCGATTTCGCCAACATTTCGGCCGGAATAGCGGCTATTTCTTCACGAATGTTGTCCTTGAGCTCTTCTACGGTCCTTGGCTTGTTAACGTAAACCTTTGACTTCAAATATCCCCACAAGAAGAAGTCAGGCGGCGTCAAATCGGGCGAACGCGGTGGCCAGTCCAAATCACCACTTTTCGACATCAAACGGCCGGGAAACAATTTCTTCAGAAAATCGATTGTTATGCGACTTGTGTGCGGTGGAGCGCCGTCTTGTTGAAACCAGAACTGCCTCATACGCTTTCGACGAATAATTGGCATCACAAAATTGGTCATCATGTCGCGATAACGCACCTGGTTGATGGTAACAGCATGGCCATTTTCATTTTGGAAGAAAACGGCCCAATGACCGTTTTCGCACTAACGCCGCACCAAACTGTGACTTTTTCGTCATGAAGAGGCACTTCTTGAATCTCCTCAGGATTTTCAGTGGCGTAAATACGGCAATTTTGCTTATTTACGGTCCCATTCAATGTGAAATGGGCTTAATTTTTGACTTTTTAAAAGCACTTTGAGTTTTCACAATTGACTTGTTCTGTTGAATGGAAATTTCAACTATTTCAGAGCGCTCGCGTGGCGTGTATTGTTCCATGGTAAAATCTGCTTGACTGACGCTTCAAACGCGGTATGTCATTAAGTAAACGGGTAAATAGACGCATGGTGAAGATCGAAACATCCGAAAATCGGCGAAGCAACGCACGCCGGGTATCTGCTAGTTAATAAATATATTATACTCATAATTTTTACATTCTTTTCAATTTGAATAATTTTTTGTTATTATTTAAACGGCTGCAATTATTTATTTATTCAATATTGTTAATTATAGTTATGAATCTTTTTGACACATGCCGACAGTATAAAAACAAAAGGAGTATGCAAACATACAAAGGGCAAATAATTGGGGCGTGCCTTACAATTTCCATTACATCGCTTGTATACCCTTCTCAATATATTCAGAAGACTTAAGTAGGGTAATGTATGATTTATAATACAAATGCAGTAAAATAGCTTAAAAAACAATTAGATAACAATTCTTGAAAAATGATTGCAAGAGTATTTCGATAGCCATCGCAGTTATAATTCTATAGTGCAACTATGAAAGAATCTCTGTTTTATGATTTTTTTAAAGCTTAAGAGGTCTTTGAGGCAGGATCAAAACTTTCTTAAATCTAAAACAAACACTTTGCCATCCGAGCCACAGGCGCCCACTTTGGTGCCCTTGGAATTCCAGCATGCCTCAAATATACCTCCAGAGCCTTTATAGCTATGCACCAATTGTCCTGTCTGTGTGCACCATATGTGCACACACCTATCGAAGCTGCCGGTGGCTAAATGCTTGCCATCTGGACTGAATGCCACCGAATAGACGGGCCCAGTGTGTTTAGTCAGGGTGTGTATACAACTGCCTCTTTCCACGTCCCACAGTCGTACAGTGGAATCAAAGGAAGCCGAGGCCAGTATCAGATTCGTATTGGGATTAATTGTGCCAGGACCAGTGGGTGACCATTGTATCGCGTAGATCTCCTTGTTATGGGCCTGCAGATCATGACAGCAACGATCCCGATTCATGCTCCAAATCTTAAGGGTCATATCATCTGAACAGGAGGCCAAAAGCTGGCCCTGGGGACACCATTTGATGGAATTCACATCATTGGTGTGTCCACGGAACGTCTTAATGGGTTCATTCACACCAAGTCGGCAGACATGTATCCGTTGATCTGTACTGCAGGAGGCAAAGGCTTGGTTCGATTGCCAGTCTACATCCAAAGCAGGAGCACTATGGAAGGCAAACTGCTGAGTGCATTGCCCAGTCGAAGCATCCCAAATGATGGTTGTCTTGTCCACACCCGCGGAGAGTATGTAATTGCCGCACTTGTTCCATTTGATGGCAAATATGGGTCCCTTGTGCCGACTCAGGGTGGAGATTAGACTTCCGTCGGTGTTCCAAATGCGGGCTTAGGCATCATAAGTACCTGTGGCCAACAAAGAGCCATCGCAGTTCCAGTCCAGCGTGGTGACATCCTTGTTTCTCGGCACTTCAGGCCCACCCTTCCTCCTGCAATGTCTCAGGACCATTGAAATTGGTATTGTTATCGTTTATATCCCAGATGCGGGCTGTGCTGTCGCTGAAACCACTGGACAAGAGGTCCCTACTGGGATTCCAGGCGCATTTAAACGCCTCATCCTTATGGCCACGCAGTACAAGGGCCTTGGACTCTGGTATCTCTATGCTTTGATCAATTTCCATGGCCTTCACACCCGAAGAGGCGGTTGTGCCAGCTGCTCCCCTTTTTCCTATAAAGGAGGATATGGTGCCACTGGAGGCACCACCCGCTGCAGCATACGTCTTGGCACTTAGTGCTGTGGCTGCACTTGTTCCTGCTCCTCCCGTTGCCACTGATCCTGTGCCACTTGCCGCTTCGGAGTTGGTTTTTTTTGCAGTCACACCTCCAGCTGAGGATAGTTGCTCCACACTGTTGCAGGGGCTACTATTGCCATTTGTGGATGTGGACGAGGTGGCCGCTTTTGTACTGGTGGCACCCATGAAATGATGAACACCATCAGCGGACTGGACCTTCAAACCAAATGACATGGGTATAAAAACAAAATGAGATTACATATCAATTTTTGGAATTAGTTTACTCGGAAAAATTTGCCCTGGCTGGCCTCTGGCTTATCAATTACCCGCGATTTATAATTTCATTCACGGGCCCGTGAGAGAGAAAGAGAGAGCGGCGTGGACGTGTTTGTGTCGAGCTCCGGTTAATTTAATTAATTATCAGCTGGTGATCAAAGACTGCACGGTGTGCTTACCGGGATCCAAATTCAATCCTTACAACAATCCAATTTAGATCGATTCTAATTTATCAAAAAATAGCAGGTACCCGGTGTGTGTTGCTACGACTCCTTAAGAATTTGAAACACAAAACGAAGATGTTAAGCTTATTTGACAATTGTCTTCTTTCAAATTTCAAACCTTTCGATCTTCAACATCCGTCTATTTACTCATTTTCATAGTAATCTAAACTCTTCGTAAAATTTTTCAAATTTCGTCAATTTTTTGTCCGTTTGATCAACACCTACCATTTACCAGTCTTCATGTCAATCCGAACTCATATACGAATTGTTATTTCACGCGAATTAAACTCTTCGCAAACTAAACACGTTTGGCAGCTCAGCTTAGTTTGGTCTATAACTAATTGTTTTATCTGGAAAACTAACAATTTTCATTCGAAATATTTTAAAGGCCTTCCACAGCTCATATGAGCCAAAGTCAGTCGTTTTGGTGAATCGGTAAGCACTGTTTACCAACGAAAACGCACTTTTTTGTCCTCTCCATTTGGCCGCCTCTGACCAACAACAACAACATACATATATGATCTCTCTTCTCTCTCTCCGGTGTTTCTCGCAAACTCGAACGCAACAACAAAGCTGCTTAGCGCATTCGGCAATCACCTCGCTTGCAGAGGCCCGAGCGCTTTTCGCTATTTAAGGCGAAGTAATATTGAAATTTATAGTAGTTGTACTTGCTTTAAATATATTTTTATACCCTTGGAGAGGGTATATTAAAATTGTCCGGATGTTGGTAACGCACAGAAGGAAACATCTCCGACCACATAAAGTATATATTTTCTTGATCAGCATGACGAGCTGAGTTGATATAGCCATGCCCGTCTGTCCGTCTGTTTCTATGCTATCTCCTCGTCAGTTTTAAAGCTATCTCAACCAAACTTTGCACGAAGTCTTTTGGTATAAATACGCTGCACATTTGTCGGAACCGGCCGGATCGAATGACCATAGCATATAGCTGCCATAGGAACGATCGGTTGAAAAAGTAGTTTTAGTAAGAAAAACTTTTTTTCAAGCTATCGCCCCATCCCCCGTATTTATAAGTTTTCTATGATTTCACATAATTTCACCGAGATTTATAAAAATCGGATAACTATATAGTATAGCTGCCGTACAAAAGATTGGTCTGACAAAAAGTCTTAGTGAGGAAAACTTTTTTCAATGCTATCGCTCCCAACCCTTGTATTTATAAGTTTTCTAGATTTCACATAATTTCACCGAGATTTATCAAAATCGGAGAACTATATGTATAGCTGCCATACAAAAGATAGATCTGAAAAAAAGTCTTAGTAAGAAACACTTTTTTGTTTTCAATTCTATCCCACTTTGTACAGATCTATATTATACTACACACAATTTTGTCAAGTTTTATTTAAATCGGATGACTATAGCTATAGCTGGCATAGGAACGATCGTTACAAAATCTAGTTCTAGTGAGAAAAACTTTTTGATGAACGTATAGCCATATATCAAACTGGCAGCATATATCATGCTCCAATGTATATAAACTTCGGTACAGCCGAAGTTAGCTTCCCTCTATTTTTTGCATCATATTATGTTCAAGCTCAGTCTGGGAACCCCTGATATAGATCATTCTATCGACTCAAATTGAGATTCATATATTTTGCTGAGTTTTATATATTCATACCCTTGGAGAGGGTATTTTTTAAATTGTCCGGATTTTTGTAACGCATAGAAGGAAGCATCTCCGACCATATTAAATATATATATATTTCTTGATCAGCAAGACGAGCTGAGTTGATATAGCCATGTCCGTCTGTTTCTATGCTATCTCGTCCGTCACTTTTAAAGCTATCTCAACCAAACTTTGAACGAAATCTTTTAGTACAAATACGCTGCACATGTATCGATACCGGCCAAATCGGTTGAATATAGCATATAGCTGCTTTAGGAATGATCGGTTCAAAAACTAGTTTTTGTAAAAACACCTTTTTTGTTTTCAATGCAAACGTCTCCAAACCTCGTATTTATAAGTTTTCTATGCTTTCACAAAATTTCACCAGTTAAGCAAATCGGAAACAAAGTATAGCTGCCATACAAAAGATAGGTCGAGAAAAAGTCTTAGTAAGAAAACATTTGTTTTTAAAGTACGCCCCAAACCAAAATTAAGTTTCATCCGAATCGGATGAATCAAGCATATAGCTGCCATAGGAACGATCAGTCGAAAAAGTAGTTTTAGTGAGAAGAACATTATTGTTTTAAATGTTGACCTCTCCAAACTCAGCGATTATTAAAACTATATGCTTTCGTACAGATTTGCGAATTTGGGTCCAAATCGGGTGACAATATTTTATAGCTGGTATAGGAACCAGGGCCCAAGGTAAGATTTTGCCAATCTAGGGGGACTTTAATAAAAAAACGAGAAAGGCAAAGCTAACTTCGTCTGTACCGAAGTTTTGATACACTTGAAATAGCTTGTCTCAACGGTTAGCGACTTCGACCAAACTTCGCAGATCAGCTTAAAAACATTACATATTACCTATGACCGTGTTCAAGAGCAGTAATATTGAGAACAAACCAGTTTTTCTTACTAAAATCCATTTTCCGGACGAACATTTGTATGGCAGCTACAAGAAGTAGTCATCCGATCCGGTCGGTTCCGACATATTAGCAGCGTGCAGTAAAAAGAAGACTCTGTGCAAAGTTTCAGCTCGATAGCTCCAAAACTGAGGGACTAGTTCGCGTAGAAACAGACAGACGGACAGACGGACGGACGGACGGACAGACGGACGGACAAAGCTTAATCGACTCAGCTCGTCATGCTGATCAAGAATATATATACTTTATGTGGTCGGAGATGATTCCTTCTATGCGTTGCACACTTCTGGGCAAAATTATAATACACTTTTCAAGTGTATAAAAAAGTGCTTCAAACTGAATGATTTTTTTTTAAATGCAAGTAAATTATCCACTTGGTATGAAAATAAACAGAAATCATAGTTAAATTATCAGTAACAGCAATAAAATAGTCATTAAACATTCCACATTGCAACGCTTGAAAAATTCAATTTGACAACTCGCATCAGGCACAAAATTAAAGTGATTAAAATTTAGCCGTCAGTGTCTTGTTTCCAAGAAGAACTATTTGATTCTTATTCTTGAATAATTGAAATGCAAAAATTTCAATACCAGGTCCAAATACCTTTACTGGAACATTTTATATAATTTTTTTTATAAACACCTAAAAACTAGGCAAATTGCAAAAATAACATGTTGCTTTTATGGACTACAACTTGCAAGTTCCATCGAGTTCGGCGATGCCAACACATGGAGAACAAGCTGGTGGATCCCCAGAACATATTCACAAAAAAAAAAACCGTCCGCATGTTTCCGCCATTTTGAGTTTTTCGTTTTATTGTAAAACCAATTTTCGAAAAAAATCACGTGTAATTCGCATGTTTTTTGCTATCTACTCCGTCAGTTTTAAAGCTATCTTTACCAAACCTTGCACAATGTTTTGAAATACACACAGACTGTATATGTGTCGTAACCGGCCTGATCGGATGACTATACCATATAGCTGCCATAGGAACGCTCGGTCGGAAAACTAGTTTTTTTTGAGAAAAACTTTTTGTTTTCAAAGGTAGCGTCTCTTAACTTAGTATTTATTAAGATAATATGTTCTTACGTAATTCTACAACGTTTTATTAAAATCAGATAACCATATGATATACCTGCCTGCTTTCACACAATTCTGCAAAGTTTCATCAAAATCGGGTGACTCTATCGTATAGCTTTCATATGAAAATATACTGCTATATCCCTAAAGGCCCACACGGACATCCGAAGTACGTAATTTAGCTAACTTCTCCCCATGTTTCGTCACCGTGGAACGTAAGATCAGTGTTACCAGACTTTAAAAAAAATTACGCCAAAAATTGCAGTATTTGGTATTTTTATTTTGGTTGGCGGTAGGTCACACTGCTCGATCATGTGTATTTTATTTTGATGTCAAGTTGATTTTTTTAAAAGCTCGGCCACTTCTCGTTAAGCCTTGTTCACAATATTTAAGTCCGAATGCTTCGGGTGGAAAAGATCACAAATATTTGCTCTTGTTTTTCAGACATGTTTTAATATTTATTTTTTCAAATCACTTTAGCTAAGATCACTTCAGCTGGTCGGTGCAGGTAGAAGCAGAGTGAAGTTACATGGTGCATTCTCAATGCTGCTTCTGCTGCTCAAAGCATAATAAGGCCCACAGCCATTTTACATAGTCTCCACAAATGTGCTGTTAAGTGCGACATTGTCTGTTAAGTGTAACATTCAACTCGCACCTCCGTACATGCAAAAAGTTCAAGTGGCGAAGTTGTAACTTCTGCTTCTTCTTCCCTCAAATTTTGTATGAAACTTATACTGAAAAAAGCGATATTGTATGGGAGGTGGGAGCAGTTTTTGCCCGATGTTGTTCATCTTAGAAACATACTTCCGTATGGCCAAAAAACTCTTCCATTTTAAATTACAAGTCGATATCTTTTAAACTACGGCCGCAATTGATTTAAGTCCCCCTAAATTGGCAAAATCTTACACTGTGCAGCGGTCGGGAAATGAGTCTTAGTAAGACAAACTGTTTACTTCTAATGGAACCGTTCATAAACTCTGATATTTTAAATCATTTGCAAGGGTATAAAAACTTCGGCACAGACGAAGTTAGCTTGCTGTTATTGTTAAGTTAAAGAACCACTAAAAATGTCCCAAAACGAAAGGGCAATCGGCGACATTTGTACCTTGGAATAAATTGTACTACGCTTTTCAGTATTTGAAACGATTGCCAGTATATAAGGCGAGTGAACTACAAACCCATCAGCACTTGACTGGAAACTTTGTTGTATGAATACTATTGGATCATCTGTCATGTTGTTTATGTATTTAATAGCGTTCAGATGCCAAAAATCAAGAGTTCGTCACCTTATAAATATCGTAAAGTATTTTCGTTTACGAGCACATCGAACCTGTACAACACACAAAGACGATCTTGAGAACGAAGAGCTGAAGTTTGCGTTGTTTGTGTTTAATAATTAATTATTATTTATTATTTTAATTGCTTATGAATATTCAGTTAAGGTAAATTTTTATATGGTATAAACACAGTTTAAAGAGTTGATCTTCTTCTACGAATATCGATGGGTTCCGTAGGAGTGTCCTGGTTGGGTAGATGAATGTAGGCCGCAGAGTTAGGAAAGATAATGTGACGTAAGAGAGAAGACTCAATGGAGTGTGGAGATGGAGGGCTGGGAGTGGTGGGCGGTGGTGGCAATAAAGGAGGGCGATTTGTGCCCACAATAAGAGTACTTTTGGTGGTTTGAGTCTGTGGTTTGGGCGTTGTGGTGGTTGTGGGTTTAGATGGAACAGGCTGCGGTTTAGTTGGTTCATAATAATGCTCATTACCCCAATTGGGTGAAGGCATAGGCATAGGCATCATACCACCGCCGGGTCTGTAAGGAGGTTGCATACCTGCTCCACCTCCCATTCCCCAACCAGGTGCCCCAAATCCGGGAGGATTTCTATTAGCCGCATTATGGCCTCCCCAACCAAATCCGGGTGGATTTCTATTACCTCCAAATCCGGCTGGATTTCTATTAGCTGCAACGTTGCCTCCCCATTCCCAACCAGGCGGCCAGCCTGGCGGTGCTGCAGGTCTACGTCCGCCCATGCCATTTCCAGTTAATGGAGGCCTTCCCATACCCTGCCAATTACCCCAACCACCGCCCTGTTGTTGTGGTCCATAATAGTTGTTGTTGTAGTTTGGGTAATATCCATAAGGTTGCTGCGACTGTTGTCCAAATCCAAATCCAAATCCGGGCAATTGGGCCACAGCCGTAACTCCACCAGCAGAGGCCACAGCAATTCCCGCCGATGCTGTGGCAAACTGACCACGACACATGCGAATCATTAGACAATTAAAGCAAACAAAAATAATAAATTTCATCATGATCACGCGTACCGATCGCTCGGAGAGCCAAATTCTAACTGGGGGGAACCATTTTTCGAAATATGCGAATTAAAATAACCAAAAAAAACCTGTCTTGATCGCCGGACGTGAGAGTAAATGAGAGATAGCCCTAACGGAGCAAGTCATCATTACGAACATCATCATCATCATCATCAGAGGCAAGATAAGCGTACGCAAACTACTGTCCAGCTTTGATTGTTGCCTCCGTCTTCAGTCCGAATGTGTGCCTTGCATAATGATCAGGTCAACTCTAAAATAAACTCAAAATAATGCATTAAAAATAGTGTCTGGATTATGGTCTGATGATCTTTTATGTGAAGTCATTAAAAAAAGAAGAGAATAAGAAATCATTTCCATGTGTCATCCCAGTGTATTCCCAGTATAAATAGCCTAGAACGTCGTAGAATCCGAATCAGACGTTGAAACAATTCACTTAGAATCACACAAAATGAGAATAGCCATCCTGGCCATACTGATTTCCAGCTGCTTGGACTGGAGCAATGCGTTGTTCTTCAAGGCCTGGAAAGGAAATGTGCACTCTCCCAGCTATAATAACTATGGTTATGGTTATGCCGATAACTATGGGTACAACTATCCCAACTACAACAGAGGTAGACGTCAGAGATCTGGTCAACGCACTGGACGCACCTATTCGGATATAGCTCGTGTCCTGAGTGCCGATTCATATTTAGGTATAGGATCTGGACGGTTTATTCCAAATGCTCCCTATGGACAATACTGGGGTTAGGTTAACAAATTACAACTACAAATGTAAGCAGTATTAATTTTAGTCAAAAATAAACAACGAACGAAGTTATGATTTGTTAAAGAAAATAAAACAAAATTGTGTCAACTGAAATTAGCTAAACTGCTGTCTTATGTATGATCAGACTGCCTGACTTACTTAAGTGGAACTGATCGCTGAGACGTGACCGAAATACGAGTACAATTAAGACGAATAAAATAAAACTAAACGGATGAATGAATATAGTACTACAAAAGTATGAGATGTGCAGACACAACCAAACTCACCTGTTTCAAAATGCGTTAAAAGTGTTGTGAAAGAGGGCTCAGTATTAGCAACAAGAAAAAACTTTAATAAAGTCTCGTATTTTTTACACATTATACACTACCAGAAAATCGACCTTCCCCCACCTTAGTAGACACAGCAATCTGGGGTCGGCAAAAAACTCAATAACATTTTGGCATTGCGTATGGCTCAGTCTCTTACAAACTGAAAGGTTTTCAAACTTTTTCGTTGGCATCTATTTTAGGGATTTTTTACCCTTGCAGAGGGTATATTAACCATACCGTCCAGATCGGATGACTATAGCTGCCTTAGAAACGAGCGGTCGAAAAACTAGATTTAGTGAGAAAAACGTTTCTTTAATGCACACGTCATCAAACCTCGTATTTATAACTTTTCTCTGCTTTCACATAACTCCACCAAGTTTGATGAAAATCGGACAACTATTTAGTATAGCTGCAATACAAAAGATAGTTGTGAAACAAAGTCACACACATACACAAACGCACACACATTGTGTTTGTTTGTTTATTTTAGTCAAAGCTACAACTTTGCCCTGCATTGCTTGGCCAAGCTCGTTACAAGAAAGGTAAAATCCAGTTTGGTATTTTGGACATTTTTGTAATTCTAATAAAGAGCTTCAACTTTGTCTAAGTCGTTTAAACAATGTAGTTAGTGAAAACAAGAAATAGTTTCTGTGATTTTACTTTCTTAAATTCAATCAGATGGTTAAAACTCGTGTATAACATAGGTGTTTTTGCTCGGATCTTATTGCGTTTTTCTGAATAGATAGATATATGGCCTAAGATAATATGTATATATTAAGCCACTAGGCTTTAACATTAAAATTTTTGCAAATCTTAAGCAAACTTGATCTGCGTACGGTGTACACCTAAGTACATGCAACAATTTGTGTCCATATCTCTTAAAGTCTCTGAGATCGACGCGTTCATACAGGCAGACGGAAGGACGGACAGACTGACGAACTGACAAAAATGGCTAAATCGTCTCGATGGTGATGCAAATCAAGAATATATATTATATATGAAGTCGGAATTTTTTTTTTGTTTACTCCTCGAACCTAAACCCGAACCGGACTACTTTTTCGAATAATTAGGTTCGGTTCAACAAGTTAAGTAGTTTGTTCAACGATACGTACAGGGAAATATAGAAATGGTTATCTAACTATTATTCAAGAAGTTCTCCAATCCTACGACATTTCTCTAGGTCAGATTTATGCTATCATCGTCGATAATGAGACGAATTTGAATCGGTGAGAAGAACTTTTAAATGACAACTGCAGAGCAGAAAAGGAATGCAAATATGAAGTGGTCTCAGACTCGAGATTTTGAACTTTCTTAACTGCGTACCAAAAAAAAAAGTGGTAAAGCAGCACATTACAGACATGCTGAAAAGCTCCAAAAAGCAATTCTCAAGGAAAGTTTTTAAAATTTCCTTTTAAATGAATCAATTTCTGATTCCGAAGAAAAGAAGTTTATAAAAGCAATAGCAAAGAAATATAAATTATCAAAAAATATAAAAAAATTTGTAAATGATTTTATCGATTTCTTCGACAATTGTCCAAAAAAGGTTTACAAAGGTGTTGGAAATGTCAAAAAAATGAGGACTTCGAAATATTGCCTTAACTATACTTTCTGTTTCAGCAACTTAGGTATAAGTTAAACGGGTATTTTCAACACTTAAGTTTGATCTTTCTGATATATTTGATAAATAAAGTTACATTATTGAAATAAAGAATATAAATTTTAATATATAACAAATTAGTATTTATAAATCGAAACTATACTTTTATGTTCAAGCAAACTGTGGTCCGAATCAAAACCTTGGGTTCAGGGTTTCCAAGAACCGGTCTGCTAACCGTACATTAGGCTTTCAAACGGGTTCAAACCCCCGGACCGAAACTTCTACAAAATTGTATAGGTTTTTAGCCTTGGATTTTACAGTGACGTATGTCACACATGGGATTGGAACTAGAAGAACAGTGACTTAACAGTGACCTGATAGTTACTTGACAGCGACTAAATTGTGATGCGACAGTAACTTAGCAGTGACTCAACAGTGAATCAGCCGTGACTCAACAGTGACTCAACTACTGTGAGTCAACAGTGATTTATCAGTGACTTAACAGTGACTTGACAGTGATTTGACAGTGAATGACAGTGACTTGACAGTGACTTGACAATGACTTGACAGTGACTTGACAGTGACTTGACAGTGACTTGACAGTGACTTGACAATGACTTGACAGTGACTTGACAGCGACTAAATTGTGACTCGACAGTGACTCAGCAGTGACTCAACAGTGATTTATCAGTGACTAAACTGTGAGTCAACAGTGGTTTATCAGTAACTTGACAGTTACTTGACACTGACTTGACAGTGACTTGACAGTGACTTGACAGTGACTTGACAGTGACTTGACAATGACTTGACAGTGGAGTGACAATGACTGCCAGTGACTTGACAGCGAATAAATTGTGACTCGACAGTGACTCAACAGTGATTAAACTGTGACTCAACTGTGACTTAACTGTGACTCAACTGTAACTCAACTGTGACTCAACTGTGAGTCAACAGTGATTTATCAAGGACTCAACTGTGAGTCAACAGTGATTCATCAGTGACTGGACAGTAATTTAATAGTGTCTTAACAGTGACTTCACAGTGACTAACAGTAATTTAACAGTAACTTGACAGTGACTTGACAGTGGCGTGACAGCGACTTGGCTGTAACTAGGCAGAGACTTGACAGCGACTAGACAGTCACTCAACTGTGACTCAACTGTGATTTATCAGTGGCCGTTTTCCCCAGCACAAATCGATGACGAAAAAATCGATGGGTCTAGTTTGATTGTTGAGGTGAACGAATTTCACGATTTTCGATTACGATTTTCATTAAAATCAAAACGATAGCATTCACGCATACCATTTTTAACCTTAAAGTTTTACAAAGCATTCAACATAAGATAATAAACATTTTTTTGATGGATGATGTTTGATGTATGCTGGTGAACAAAGCCAGACTCAACTGAGACTCAACTTTATCAGTGACTTCACAGTGATTTAATAGTGTCTTAACGGTGACTTAACAGTGTAAAAACAGGTAAATTTACAATCAGACTTATCGTCGTAAATTGCTTCGCTAGTATCGGGCGTCGCATAACACTCAATCGTTTTATTAATCAATTTTCGTTTGTGACATTGCCTTAAAAAATAATATAGGTAACGTTCTTTTGTAATCCTACTTTTAAAATTTTACACCATAACACCTCATATTGGTCAAATTTTGCAAATCTTTTCAAAGCATATAATATTTAGTATGGCAGAGTTTGGGATCGCTAAAGTACTCAACAAACAAATAAATAAAATTGTTACAATACTTTATTTAAATAGAGACAGACGAAGAGCTTATGATCATTTAATCAACGCCGAAGTGTTTCTATTGATATAAAGTATTGTAACAAAAAACTGACATTGTTCTTTTTATTCAAATTGCATCAACTGACCGGAATGTACATTTTAAAGTACAAATGATTCAGTTTAACTGACTCAGTTTCAATAATGCAGTTTTATGGCTATTCTCACCTAGGACTTCCCCCTTTCCACTGGGCTTAAGGAAGCAAAAACTAAAACCACACATAATATATTTCTCGGACTCTGACGCACTTTGAGCCATTACAGGAAGGAAGACTTGGCCATACATAGAAATGCATTATGCAAGAATTTTAACACATACAAAAGTTCATTTGGCGCACCTACGTCATTGCCTAAGCAAACCGAGTTGTTAATTACTATTTAAATAGTGAGAGAGACTCCCAGCCAGATCATTCATAGTGCCATTAGTTAGATGATTCAAACTTTTGAGTTGACTGATCGCATAACGTTGGAGACGGTGTGAATGACATTTGTGTGGCGGCGTGTCTGTAAATTTTGAGATGAAAAAAAAATGTACAAAGAGAACTGGGGAACAACTGTCACTTGAACTACGTGAGGCGCATGCGTCGCGAGCGCTAAGAAAAACCTGATTGATATGGATAACCCACTACCGAGAATGCCAAGAATCTTTCTGTCTTCGTAAACATAAGTATAAATAGGCAACCAGCGTCCACATTGACACTTAGTTCTGAAATCACATCACAGCAAGCAGAATGTCTTTTGGCCAAGGAAAGGGATTACTTTTAAGCCTAATGGCAATGTGTTTGCTGCTGGCACTAACTGATGGATCACCGGCACGTTCCTTTCAACCACAACGCGGTGGACGCAGTTATACGGATATAGCGAGAGTTATTAACCCCAATCCATATGCATTTGTGGGCTCACGCAATTATCCTGGTCAGCCATTTTGGCCAGCAGGGAGACGTTAACTGTAATATTTAAAGTTTAAAACAAATTTACTCAGGCTTAGTATAAAATCCAAACTGTGATTATTAAAATAGAATTAAACATAATAAAACAATTTCATAACATTTGGCTTTATGTTAAAACTATCACGTACACCGACTTTTGAGTGTTTAGAACAAAGCAAGACCCAGACTTAAACCTAATGTAACTCACACGTTTCATAAACCCGCTAAGCAAAGTCGGTCTTATCGCGTCCAACTAGCAGCTGGGTAAGTAACATAAAAGGGCACCTCATTTCCACTTTCAGGCAGTTAAATTTTAGCAAAAGCTTTGAGAGACATGTTTTCACCGAGTCTTACACTTTATTTCCTGACTGCACTTGCCGTGAGGGGACTCCAAGCGCAGGAATATTTTTACAACGGGGACTATCAGGTGGACGATGGTTATGGATCAGAATACAATTGGAATTCCTATGAATACAACGTGGCTAATGGACCGTATGTGGCCAGGGCAAGTGCAGTGGCACCCGGATATGGAGCTAACTGTATTTCCTCAGGCTATTCAACGTACGTAAGAAACGGTCCGAGCTACGCTTATGGAGGATCTACATATTCGATCACTGCAGCGCCTACCACTCAAGTATATACCAACTCAACCCCAACTACTGCAGTGCCTACCAACACAACCCCAACCACCGCAGCAACAACCACCGCAGCAACAACCACCGCAGCAACAACCACCGCAGTCCCAACAACTCTAGCTTAAACTATATCCAACCCTACCATATATGTATATCAAACCATATCAAATTAAATCCCAATAATGCCAATGTTTATGCAATAAAACTCAAAATGATTGCCATTAATCGAAACGGCATTTTCTAATCTTTCCGGTGGGAAGATATAGATTTCTGATTTTGCGTACTTGTTATCATGAATCTTGAACGAATCCTAATATATCGCTCACTTACTTCAAGACTGGCACAACTCAAAATAATAATTTTTGCGCTTAGAGTTCTCAATGTTAACTCAAATATAAATGGTTCTTTTAGTTTAAAGTTAATGTAGTAAAATACTACAAATTGGATGTGTCATGTCTAGATCGTGAGGAAACACAATGTTTCGTGCAGGATACAAATCTTTTAACACCCCCAAAATCTAAAGTTATGGCCCATAAACCGTTTTTTGCTATTTTACTGGGGTAACACGGTACATAAAGGGGTAACGATATAGCTTCGACATCACTATCTCTGAATTTTTCAAACGACATAACTCCGCGCGGAGATATGTCGCTTGCAACATGGCGGAGATATGTCGTTTGTAACACGGTTTGTGAGACAAATTTAGTTGTTTTCCCGTTGCCCAGACATTCATAATTCTCTCGACATTTTTTTTGCCAGATTCAAGTTTAGCGTGAAAAACTTGACTGTGCTGAGAATAAACTAATTTTGAATTCCTGTCAAAATTATTTTTCCACTTCTTTTTTCTTTATATTTTTTTTATTATAGCTAAGCGCAAAGCTAAAAAAATTTAATAATAATAAACACAATGGTGGTGGAGGATTATTGGTTGTTGGTGTAATTGTTTGGGGGTGCACACATCACGTCAAATAAATTTTAATCGAAACTTGTCGAAATTTCGAAAGTTTCAATTTAATTTGGCTTAGTGTTCACACTCGCAAATTTGGTGAGCTGTAAATTTGTGTTTCACAGAAACCAATATGTTATGTCGATAGCTGCCGTCGAGTTATCGACTCGGTGCTATACATTTATGTCTGGCTAATGGAATTGTCTAACTGCTTAACATTTATACAAAAACTGACTTGGATAAAAATGGAAGCAAAAATATGTATTTATTCTTTGTATTCCAAAACGAAACGCTCATTTCAGGTGGGACCCTTCTACGACGCCAACAAAATGCATCCCACCGAAATATATCCAAGACTTCGCCTTCTCCAATCCCTGTCTGGATTATTCCTTTGCTCTGGCCGCATTTATTTGTCATTAGGTTAGGAGATTTGTCCACTTTCCCGCAACTCCGTTTCCACAAACTTGCCTTCGAACTTTTCGACATTATCTACCCAATCATTTGCTCCCATAATTTTATTTGAATAAACTTATCGAAAACTTGATTTGTCATACTCGTCAAATCGGTCGTCAAACGAGTTTGACTGTAAATAAATATGGAGTTCACACACAATTCAAACTAATTTTGACAAATTAATTTGACTGTGTGAACTTTGCTTAAGCAACTGATTGTGATCTACTAATGATTTATTGAAGCCTACTCTTATACCAGTATTCGATACAAATTTAAAAATTTTAAGGTTTTTTGCTTAAAAGATGTAATGGATTATTTATGAAATTTTTTTTGTTAACATACTTTTGCCCACGATTTTACAATTTTAATGAATAAAAGGTTAATTTGTTAAAACTTTCTTTTAATTTTGTTTTTAGAAAGTATAATTTTTTGTAAAGTTTTATTTCGCATATCATAAAAAAAATAAAAAAAATATTTAATATAATATAAAAAATAAAATTAAATTTATAATATTTTATAAATTAATAATAAATAATTTTTAATTTATTTATTTTTATTTAAATATTAAAAAAAAACTAAAATAATTTTAATATAATAATAAATAATAAATTATTTTTAAATTTTTAAAAAAAAAAACTACCCCCCCTTTGCACTAAATATACTACTATCAAAATTCTACCAAAAAATAGAAACAAAATCAAAAATTCGTTTTGTCTTCCATATTTTTTCTGCATTTTAAAGGCGTACGTTGGTCGCGTTCGCGACTGTGGAAATGCCCATATGTATAAGGAAAGATGAGGAGGGTAAAGATTTTGCATTCACTCTTTCTCGTTCGCTCTCTTTTCTTTGTGCCCGCCAGCAATAGGTCGTCCGCAATAAATTTACCTCAGAGCCGACCATGCATAACTGAGTGTCAGAGAGAGAAGGACATATTTTTTTGTCCCCTTCATTTGGCCGCCCAGCCATAGCTACCAATGGCCGAAGTCACTCATGTTTTTATGGTTGTGTGAATCGGTGAACACTGAATTGCACGTAAAACGGCTGTAGTCTGGAGAGAGTTCTCTTGCTCACTACACACAAGTACACTTTTCTGTCCTCTACAATTGCCGGCACTGATTAACGTATATTGAAAGTTTTAGAAGAGGAAAACCGAGAATAAAACATTTAAACTAGTGATGGCCGAAGTACAATTTTGTCAAAAAAATTGAAAATGGCAGATCTGTAAGCCGCATTTCTCAGCCATCGCGTTAAATTAGTCAAACCATTAGTTAAAATGCATTAGGTTCCTCTCGTTGCCATCGGAATTGATAAGGTTATGAACAAATAGACATTCCATGCGCGAGTTATATCAAATGATTTGAGGTAAAATAGCTAGAACCTGTTATTGGGCCATAACTTCAGATTTTGGGGGAGTTAGGAAAAAACCAAGTATTAGGAAATGCTATACTCGACCTGCTCTACAGCGTATGCTAGAGCATTTTGAATGTATATTTTCGCTGTAACACTGTGATATTAGAATGGTCGCCAGATAAATCTATTCTATTATTAAAATTCACTAAAACACATTAGCGTTTGGAGCAGAAATTTAAGCTTAAAAGCTTAAGAACTTCCACCGATTGCCCGCGGCAAGGTGGAATCCTATATCCGCGCCTAGGTGTGTGAAAATCTATTATTATTATTAACCTGACTGAAAGGAAATGCAGAATATTTAAATTTAGGTTTTTGCTTAAAGTTTAAAACTGAGTTGTGGGATTGGGATTTCTTTTAAGAGCATACTTTTCGGCTTGCAAAAAAAAAATACAAAATGGTTGCGCTTAAAAGTAGGCTTCACTAAGCGTACGTAGAAAGCGGCATAATATCTACACGATACTCGACATTTGACATGTCCTTAGTTTTGATTAGTGAATTTTATTATTTTTGTACAGAAGTTGGTAGCCTGACATTAAACACAATTAAACCAACACACCCACACACACACACGTCGTCTTAATGACAAATATGCATTAAGACAACAGCCACGCCCACAGCATCGTCTGTAGTCGCCTCAATTAAGCAGCGACGGCGGGTACAACAACAAACAGTCGCAGTCGGAGCTGGGATATCATTTCAGTCGAGACAGAGAGCCTGGCGAGGAGGACATCATCGTTAAAATTGTTCGCTCCAATGGTTAATATTGAATCAGCATCCAATGCCATCTGGTGGATTAAAAAACCGAAGGCAGCCAGCATCAGGAGGATGGGCGGGCGTAAGAAATCGCTTGGCTCCAGCTTTTGTCTGGATATGACGGATTTACTGCGCAATATATCCTTGCAGGGATACAACAAACTATTGGCATCGGAATTAACGCTGGGGGAAAGGTGAGTCCCTGCGCAACGTGGAACTCACACGCACACCACATGCGCCTCATAGACAATTTGCATTTGCAATTTTCGCTGCACTGAGCCGTGTCATCTCTCTGTTTCCCCTGTGCCACGGTTGCTGCCACTGCGTCTCTGGCGTCCCGTTGCATTTTTCCCATTTTTCATTTCCGTTTCCGTTTTTGTGCGCTTTGTGCGTTTATCTTACTGTCTGCTCCTCTTTTCGCTTCCCTATTTGCAGATTAATTTGGCTGCTGTTGCACACGACCACGTTTGTCACACTGCTGGTGGTGCTCTCGCTCACCTGGCAGCAATTTGTCGCCCAATACTTCGTCACCAATCTGAAGGATCCACTTTATCCCGTTGAAAATGTGCCATTTCCGGCTGTGTCAATATGCTCGAACAATCGCATATCCATGCAGGCGGTCACCAGCTATGCCCGCGAGCTGTGAGTACCCGTCCTGGCCACCCCCTTAATGTTTCACTAATATTGGTCTTGGCATACGCATACCGTTTTCTCTTTTTGTTGCCCAGGCAAGCCAATGATCCCGCCAAACGTTCATTGGATTATTTTTTGAAACACTTGAAATATTTGCAAGATTTCTATGTGGGTGATGCCAAGACTGTGGATACCGACAAATATTCGGCCTTTCAAAGTTTTCTCGATTTGCACGGCTCTTGGGATAATGAGACATTTTTCGATACGCGCCGCATTATGAAAAAGGTGGGCCACAAGCAAATGAGTTAACCAAATAATAATGAAATTTATTTAGATTTCGCCCCCTTGCCATGATTTTATATTGAAATGCAGCCTGGCCAATGTGGATATACCATGCTTCAGCGAATCCGCATTTCAGAACAGTCTCACCATGTATGGACCCTGCTGTACGTTCAATGTGAATAATGGGTAAGTTATTTGTTAATATTTTTCCACCTTAACCCTCACCCAACTTGGAGAATCTGAAGTATTATATAAAGGCCCGTTCTAATAAAATTTGTGTAAATCTATTAACAGGACATTAATAGCTTGTTTAGTTCACAGAGATATTAAAACGAAAAAGTTTAACGGGATAATATTTGTTAGATAGAAATTTTTGTAAATTCATAAATGGTAGGAGTCTACATTAGGGTGTCCCAAAAAATTTTATTTTGCGACACCCTAGTCTACATGTATTGGTTGAAAGATAGATCGATATATCTGGTCATATATCACGCTCAAACTTATTGTTTTCGACGACGTATTCTTAAATCACTCTTCAGGTTTGATTGAAAATTAAATAGATTTGAGGAATATATCCATTAGAAAATTTAGGAATTTTACCATCCACATCCACAACCACATCCCATCCATATCCCAACCAGTTCCCATCCACATACCACCCACCAACTTCCCACAAGGCATCCCGGCGGTATTTTCAACATCGGAAAATAAAATCACAAAAGAATTCTCATTTTGACCCTAAAAGCTCTACAAATTCTCTTTAACTTTTCTGTAACTTCTCTGTAATTCCTCTGTAATTCCTCTGTAACTTCTCTGTAACTTCTCTGTAACCTCTCTGTAACTTCTCTGTAAGCTTCTCTGTAAGCTTCTCTGTAACTTCTCCGTAACTTCTCCGTATGGGTCTGGCCAGACCCCATCTGCGTGAACTAAGGATAAAACCCTACTTGAGTCTGGCCAGACCCCACGTGCGTGGACTAAGGATAAAAGCTGCATAGACGCGGAAAAAGCCTTTTTTTTTAGTTTTTAAAGAATTGTTACGATTGGCTCAATAAATTTTTTTAAATTTACTCTAGTGCTATTACTTTCCCGACAAACCCTGTATATTAAGAGATCTGAGGGCAATTGCAGGATGTAAAATGTTTGGCAGCTTAACCTCAAAAGCTATCTGTACCGCTAAGAATCATTTCGGTCTATAATTGGTATCTTTTGTTTGGTTATAACTTATGGAAAATCATAACTTTTAAACGATTTAAGTTACGTTTAGGACAATAAATTGTTTGTGCTTAGAAGCTATATCATGGTGGTTAACATTGAGAAAAAATTATAAATAATTTTTAGCAACAATTACTTAATATTATTAAATAATTTAAATAATCTTAAAATTATAATTTGAGTAGCTACAGTAAAATACTTTTCAGCAATATCAACTTGAAAGCTGTCCGATAAACCAAACCTGAGAAATCACGTTTTTTAAAAAACCCTTTTTTTCCATTTTTCCGTTTTTGACGATTTTTGAAATTGTGTATAAAATTAACAAACAATTTTTTGTGCAAAACCGCAAATTACGTGGGCATGTCGAGATCTTCTTACTCCCATTTTTTTATTAAAATGAAAAATAAAAATTTTTTAACTGTTCGGTTGATAAAAGAATGACACATATGTGATGTATCAAATGATAGGTATTGAGCTGTACATCATGAGTGTTTTTAAATTTTGGCAATACACTACGCGGTTCTCAAGATATTTAGAATCAATTTTTATTATAAAAATTAAAAATACTTTTATTTTTAGATTTAAAAAAAAAATTGAATAATAACTTTTATTTTTGGAGTTTCTCTTATTTACGATCCCTAGTAACTTCTCTGTAACTTCTCTATAACTTGTTTGTAACTTGTCTGTATATTTTATTTTTAAAATTTGTATTTTTATGAACTTTCCAATTGTTCATAATAAATATTTTTTAAAAATACAATTTAAAAAAACACCCATTTTTAATATGATACGTTAACAAAAACAAAGGGAAACCCTCTTCCCCATCCTCCAAAAAAACCCCCCCCCTTTTAAAAAAAAAAACGGAAGACTTTATTCTCAGGACTCTCTTGTGGCCAACTTCCGACTACCAAGCTCGTTCGCCATGGACAGAAATAGGTGGTAATCACTTGGTGGGTGAGATCGGTTCTATGGGGGGAATAAAAATCCCCACCGAAGAGCTGAAGCTTCTGGCGCGTCACCAAAGATGTGTGGTTGGGTTGGTCCTGATGGAAGACAATTCGGCCTCTGTTGATCAAAGATGGCCTCTTCTGCATGAGTGCTGCATTCAAGCGGTCCAGTTGTTGGCAGTACAGGTCCGAATTGAGCGTTTGGCCATAGGGGAGCAGCTCATAGTGGATGATTCCCTGCCAATCCCACCAAACACACAGAAGAACCTTCCTGGCCGTCAATCCAGGCTTGGCCACCGTCTGGGCAGCTTCACCGCTTTTCGACCACGACCGTTTGCGCTTCACGTTGTCGTAAGTGACCCACTTTTCATCGCCAGTCACCATCCGCTTCAAAAAACGGGTCGATTTTGTTGCGATTCAGAAGCGATTCGCATGCATCCATACGGGCAAAAATGTTTTTTGCGTCAAAGTCGTGTGGCACCCATACATCGAGCTTCTTTTTGAATCCAAGCTTCTTCAAATGGTTTATAACGGTTTGATGACTCATGCCCAGCTCTTGGCCGATGCTACGGCTGCTACTATGCCGGTCTCTTTCGATCAATTCAGCGATTTTATCGCAATTTTCGACGACAGGCCTTCCGGACCGTGGCGCATCTTCGATCACCTCTGCACCAGAACGAAAACGTTGAAACCATCGTTGTGCGGTGGAAATGGAAACTGTATCGGGTCCATAAACTGCACAAATTTTATTGGCAGCATGAGATGCATTTTTGCCTTTATCGTAGTAGTACTGTAAAATATGCCGTATTTTCTCTTTATTTTGCTCCATGTTTGCGACGCTATAACTCACGAACGACTAAAAACAAACAACAATAAATTTCCAAAAAGCTCTAGCGTGAACCGATGCGACGAATACAACTAGAACTACGCGCTAGCAAAGACAAGCTTGCGGAAATACCGCAAGACTTTTTTGACAACCTTATATAACTTCTCTGCTCTGTAACTCTGTAACTTCTCTATATCTTCTCTGTATTTTTTCAGAAACTTTTCTTTTACTTCTATATAACTTCTCTGCATCTTCTCTATAACTTCTCTGTAACTTGTCTATATTTTCTCTATAGCTTCTCTTTAACTTCTTTGTAACTTCTGTGTAACTTTTCTGTTAGCTTCTCTCTAACTTCTCTGTAACTTCTCTGTTAGATTCTCTGGAACTTCTCTGTAAGCTTCTCTGTAACTTCTATATAACTTCTCTGCTCTGTAACTCTGTAACTTCTCTATAACTTCTCTTTATTTTTTCAGAAACTTTTATTTTACTTCTATATAACATCTCTGTATATTCTCTAAAACTTCTCTGTAACTTCTCTGTAAATTCACTATAATTTTTCTGTAACTTCTCTGTAACTTTTCTATAACTTCTCTGTAACTTCTCTAAAACTTCCCTATCGGAGGTGTCACAGAAATCTCTAGAGATTTTGGCCTCGGTTGGTTTGCAAAACGCTCGAAAAATCCGTCGGTGTCCCAGAAATTACAGAGATTTCGTTTTCTTATATAAAAATCGAGTTGGAAGGTTTGTGTCCATGCTAATGGTCCATTTCTAAAAAAACAAATAAAAAAAAAAATTTTAAAAAAATAAAAAAAAAAAAAAAAAAATTAAAAAAAATAAAATTTAATAAAAAAAATTCCCGGCAGTGAGCAATCTGTTAACAGGGTTGCCCTTTCTCGAAAAAAAATTTCTCATCTTCTAGTTATGAGTTAATTTGATGTTTACATGCAATTTTTTGATAGAGTTATATGTTTTATGATGCATTTTTAAATTATAATTCAAATTTAAGTCATATTCTCCAAAAATAAGGTGCAAAATTTATAAAATATTTTTGCGACAATCATAAAATATAACTTGTCAACTCTAAGCCGTTGTTGGTGCCAATGTTTGTACACAGATGGCGACTCCATAACTTGAGGGCGCTGTGGTTGGCAGGTTTTAATTGTTACTCAGCATAAGGAGGGTTTTTATTGAAGCGCAAATTTTAATATTAAAACAAATAAAATATTTAATTAATTTGATGCAACCTATCCAGAAAAATAATGTTGTTCACAATTCAAAAACTAATTTTGCATATCGAAATTGTTTGGTTGGTGAATTTAGCTAAATCTCCCGACAAAACACGAGAGATTTGAAACCAACCGAAAGAGATTTTTGTGACACCGAGAATTGGTTTTGGGTTGGAATTTGGTTGGAAGAGATTTCTGTGATACCGCTGTGTAACTTCTCTGTAACTTTTCAGTAACTTTTCTATAACTTCACTAGAACTTCTCTGTAATTTTTCTGTAACTTTTTTGTAACCTCTCAGTAACTTCTCTGTAACTTCTCCGTAACTTTTCTGTAAGCTTCTCTGTTACCAAGTCAATCGGATGAAAAATAGTTATTTTGCATGTAGAATTTTGTATGCAAATATACTTATGTGTTAAAATAAGGTTTTTGAGCGTAATTAGAGCGAAGCTCTATTAGTTAGAGTCAACCGCTTTAACCATTTGCAGTAGCAGCAGGCGGATGGTATGTATGTTTGTAAGAGGATGGCTAGAGGAGGAGCAGTGAGCTAACAGTGAGTCATATGTGGGTTATCCATGGATTGAAGTAGGTTAAACTATTAAAGTGATCTAACAGTGGGTTAACACTTTATTAAGTGTGGGTCAACAGTAAGTTAACAGTGGGTTAGCCGTGGGTTAACAGTGGGTAATCAGTGCATTATCAGTGGGTTAACAATGGGTTTACATTGGGCTAACAGCAGGTTAACAATGGGTTTAAAGAGGTTTAGCAGTGGTTTAACAGTTCGTTAAAAGTGAGTTAACAGTAGGTTAAAAGCGGGTTAACAGTTCGTTAAGAGTGGGTTACCAGTAGGTTAACAGTGGGTTAGCAGCAGTAGGAACAGTGGAAGAGGTGGTGGAACAGGGGGTGGAAAAGGAAAGGAACAGGGAAGTGGGAATAAGAGGGAAAGCTAATTTTAAATGAATATAAATTAAAGATTGGCTGCCTTGAAGTCAATTTTTTGTAAATTAAAATGTTTAATTCATTTCAATTATCCAGTCCCGACTTAAATATTAAACTGCTTGCATTGTGAAAGTACTAACAATCGTTATCTTCCCTTTAAAAAATAAATAAAAATTTAAATATTTGCTTTTTCTTTCTTATTGAATTCTAATGCAGACTCAAACAACGCACATTCAAAAATCGTTTGGTCAGCTCTTCGTTGGGCTTAACTGTGGTCCTTAATGCAAGTCAGTCGGACTATTTTGCACCGATTTTAGGCACTAATGGTTACATTGTCATAGTGCATAATGCTGATAACTATGCCACAGTGTCATCGTCAAATGCTTTGGAAGTGTTTCCGGGACAACATGAGCAAAGCTATCTGGAAATATTTGCCCGTGTTGTGGACACGGATGAGAGTTTGCAGTCCTTTTCGCCATATAGCGTAAGTTCCGAATCAAACATACATTTTTCTTAAGCCAATTGTTTTCTCTCTGAAGCGACGCTGTTATTTTGACAATGAGGCAAATGTTCCCAGCAACGAGGAGCTAATGAGGTCCATTTATACATTTCCCAATTGTATTACCCGATGTCGCATACGTAGCATTATTGCCTTGTGTCGCTGTCTGCCCTTTCAAATGCCGCTGGAGTTGGTGGAGACTCTGGATGGTGTTGTCTATTGCACTCTAAACCACATATCGTGCATCAATCAGTATCTTTGTAAGTCAAGGTGAATTCTATATATATATGATATAAATAATTATAATGTTTCTCCCTCATCTAGACAAGTGGCGCAATGTGCTAACCGAGCGTATCATGATATCCGGCTTGGAGCGTGAAATCGAAGAGGCTTTATACTGTCCACAGTGCCTGCCTTCCTGTAATGATGTGCAGTATCGTATATCACTAAGTGCCCTGCCCATTGACAATTACCTGGCTGCCCAAAAGCCAGATGCAAATAACAAAACCGAATTCGATTCAGATATTTCAGTTTTGAGAGTTTATTTTAGCGAACCTCATGCTCAGTATTATATTCGGTTGCTGAATAACGCCTGGTTCGAAGTATTCAGTGAGTGCACACGATTGTGATTGATTGATTGATGGCTTGATCTGTAAGATCCTTTCTTTAAAGGTACCATTGGCAATATAATGGCCATTTTTATGGGATTCTCTGTGGTGGCCATTTTCGAGATACTTTTCTTTTTATCCAAATACATTTATATGGGATGTCACCGTATTAAGGAGCAAAGCTTAATTGATCGCAACACCAAACAACTCGAGGATAGGAAGCTCTACATATTACCATAGAACTAAAATATTAAGTACCTTGTGTTTGCATATATTAAATAATTACTTTGGCACCGCATGGATCTTATCATTACTTCTATCAGAGATACAGTCGGCCAGTTTCCATTTATGGTGAAAGCGAGCACCTTGACAGGGTTTTGGATCAGGGCCGGCCAATCACATGCTCATTTTGGCTTTGAGTGTGTGTGTTTTGCCACGCGAGAGCTCTCAGTTCGCCCTTCTGTGTTGTACGCTAGTTTACTCTCGGTGTGTCGACGTCGCTGCCTCAGAGCGGTCTTGTATACACAATAGATGAGAACGTGTCGGACTTTGTTTTGAACTCAGCACTAAACTCGGCACTCTACATAGTCAAAAACCAAGTCTCATCGATGGAACTTCAAATTTTCCTGAGTTTGAAAATTTAGGATTTAAGACAGTTTCGATATGTTTAGAATACTTTTCCAAATAATTTCAAATCTTTCAGATCATACTGTTAAGGAAAACTCGATTGACCCTTAAAATAAGTGAAAAATATCCTTCATCTACCGCAACACATTCTTGAAAAAAATAAAAACAAAAGTTCAGAAAGAGCTTCAAAATGATCTTGGTAAAACCCATTAATTTTAAAGCTTTTTCACTTTTGTCCTTGAAACTAGAGGTGGATAACTAAAGATATTCGGCACCACCGATAGTCAGCGATAGTATTTACGAAGCCATCGATAACCATCAATACTTTTTGGTATTATGTTAATTTGAACATATTAATAATATGATATTACTGCGTTGCTACGCCCCCTTTAGAAATTAAAACAAAAACGATTTACCCACCTATTTACACGTCTTCATGTCAACCAAAATTCATGTAAGAATTTTGGCAAATTTCTAATATTTTTAAGCCGATTGACCGATACCTGCACTTGCCAACCATCAAAGCTTCGCTAAAACCTAAACTCATTATAAAGTTGAGCAAATTTTCCGAATTTTTGGTCCTTATGATATAAACTTTATATTTAACGGTCTATATACCATCGAGGACAATCTAACTCATAAGATTTGCAAACGTTTTTTCAATCGATTTAGAAGCCGCCTATATAAAAGATATTCTAAAAAGAGAGTGTCCTGACTGATTCACTGACTGACTGACAGACTTTAAGAAACATAAAACTGAAATTTGGACTGGAATTTTCCATTAGTAGTGAAAGTGCGGGGTTTTGGAAATTTCCATCAGAAAAGTTTATCTGGGGGAAATTTTATTTTTCATCCGATCGACTTTAAACTTGGTTTGTAAGATAGAACGTGAAATATTTTGACACGTGTTCTCCCGATTTTGAAAAATCCGCTTATGAGGAAAATGGCCGGAACTCGGTTTGTACGGATAGAATACGAAATAGTTTGAAATGTAATTTTCCGAGTTGGAAAATTTGACCCAACGGTTAAGAAATTCGCGAAAATTCTGCAAGCCAAAAAATGTTTTTCACCCGATTGACTTGAAACTCGTTTTGTAAAGATAGAATACGAAATAATTTAAAATGTGGGTTTCCAAATTAGGAAAATCCGCACCATTGACTTCCATTGACTCGAAAATGCGAATCATTTGTGATTACTGTTTTCGATGTTGGGCGGGAAGTGTGTGGGAGGTAAGTGGGTAGTATGTGGGTGGTAAGTTGGTGGGGTGTGGGCGGGAAGCGGGTGAGATGTGGGTGGGAAGTGGGTGGAAAGTGGAGGGAAACCCCAGCAGCAAAGTCGTAACGTGGAAAAGGAAAAGTACACTCAGGGAAAAAACCGAGAACATTGGACTCAAAATGAGCACAAACGTTATCAAAAAGTACGAGTATGGGTTTTCTCACATGTAGTGCAATGTTCTCACTTCAAGAACAATTTTTTGAGACCGCAAAAACTCAAATCGAGTTGATATTGTTACATTTATGGGAACATGATTTGAGTTAATTTTGGTCCGATTTCAAGAACATTTTAAACTCAACTGGGAAAAAAATTTGATTCCACTTGGGGACCAGGTGTGGGCGGATTCCTCACAATTGGCTGAAATAGGGAACGGGGACATACCTCTTTTGATTGGAAGTGAAGGGAGGCGGCAAGACTCTTTGGATATGTGCCCTCCCCCACCCATATATTCCATAGGAATCAGAAAACATCACTTCAACGACCGACCCCACAAAAAAACACAGAAAAAATTTGTTTGGGCTTGGGTGGGATTTGAGCCCGGTACCTACCCGGTAGCCAATTCGGCCGTTGTACAGTTTTGCAGATGCACGTCTAGAGGGCTCCTTATACTTTGTTGAGCTGACAAGAGAGAGATCAAAAAGAGAGCCAAATCGCTCTCACTCGCTCAATCTCTCTTGTATACCTCCTTCTTGAAAACCGGTTTTGTTGTTGTTCAAAGCAAATATTATCCAATTGAGAACAACTTTACTCATTTCAAGAACATTTAGAACATTCGTTCTCAAAATTTTTTAGAACATTCTGTTGTCATTTTAAGTTGAAGGCAACTTATTTTCTGAGCACGTTTTTTCCCTCTGTGTAGACTCAGGGAAAAATGGCATAGTAATTTACTACATAGTAATACATAGTAATTTACTCTTAGTTAAAAGCAATACAAACATATTTAATTTTACTATGCAATTTTCGTATTAAAATCAACTAATTTGTTCTTTTGATTTAAATATAAACACATTTAATGAACAAATTTTTAAAATTTAAAATTCGAACTTGAGAATTACAAGTGGGCTCATGTTTTTGGGCAGATGGTAAATTCAATTTTATACAAGTAGTGTACTAGACGCTTTGCCACCAGTGCGTGAAAAAGCTCAAACGGTGGAGAGAGACAGCATTCCAATTGTGTTCAGATCAATGGCTCCAAGTTCGAACCCCACAGTAAGTCAACATTTT
Source organism: Lordiphosa stackelbergi (assembly GCA_018904235.1). NCBI lineage: Eukaryota > Metazoa > Arthropoda > Insecta > Diptera > Drosophilidae > Lordiphosa > Lordiphosa stackelbergi. The sequence continues at coordinate 57,604 of JAEIFU010000826.1, read as the reverse complement.
TATACACTTGAAAAGTGTATTATAATTTTGCCCAGAAGTTTGCAACGCATAGAAGGAATCAGACCAAAAGTTATATTTTGACACATACGAGCTGAGTCATTAGCTTTGTCCGTCGTTGTCCGTCGCGCGGGTATGTCTACGCGAACTAGTCCCTAGTTTTGGGCATCGAGCTGAATCTTGCACAGAGTCTTCTTACTGCACGTAAGGAACTAGGGTTGTCGAAAATATTATCGATATATCGAAATATCGATATTTTTGCCCAAAATTAAGAATATCATTATCGAATATTTTCGGAGGCGATATATCGGATATCGAATATTTTTTGGTGATATTTTTCGGGGACATTTTCAGGACGGAAACTGTTTGGCCGAATATGGGACAATGTTTAAAGTTGTTTTATTACTGTAAACTGTGCAAAAAGTTGTAGGACCATGGAACTCAACAAACATAAGCGCATTTAATCGCAAAGCATGGAGATGCTTGGCTGAAATGCAGCTAATTTTTATAAACAGTAAAGAATAACGATTGCAGCATGAGACTACGTCAAACAGTGCAGTCGCTAAGCGGCATTGTTCTCCTAAACAAGTGTGCGACATTGAAGATGTAATTTTGAAGGATCGTCGCGATCACATTTGCATGATATTGAATTGGAATTTAGTTGTTTGCCCTGGAACGGGACCCCATTGTTCTGGATTGCAGAGACGCATTGCCAGTGCTTAAGGCATTGTCATATCTTATTACACCGGGAAGCTCCGCCATGAAACGATTGGCTAAAAAGTGGTTCGACACAGAAGCCAATGACCGATGAGCACATAACTCAACGCGTCACCCTTAAATCTTTGTCTAACGATTTTTGGTAAAATCAGAAGTTTTTACATTTCGAAGATTTAACTGAATATGTTTTTTTATGCTTTGTAGTTCGAATGCTCTAGTTTAAAGATGATAAATTAAAAAAGTAAACACTGCTTCGTTCCATAAATTTCAATTCATGATCAAGTTTTCAGAACTTCTTATGTTATATATGAAATAAAAAATAAATATCTTTTGTTAATTTAATAAATATACATCAAATCTATATTTTTTTGCGCAACTTGGTTGGTAGTGGCTCCAATGGGATTCCCGCTCTTGATTCAGAACAAACCAAATGGATATTCAAAGATAATAAAAAAAAAAAATACTGTAAAGCTAATTTCGGCTCGACAGAAGTTAATAAACCCTTGGAGCATGATATATGCCTGCCTGTTTGTTGTATGTCAGCTATACGATATATTCATATATTCAAAGTTGGTAATTTTTTTGGCCTGTGTTATAAGTCTATATTTTCCTCAATCTAAAAAATTTTGTACTTGAATTTTAAACTTACACTTAGGAAAAGAACCAGGAACTTTAAACTTGAATCATGTACAAACGGTGTCAATAGTACGATAAGTATGAAAATACTTGATTCAAGCACATAATTCTTATTTCAAGTACGATTTTTCCATCCCAAAATACTTGATTTCGATCTATTTTAAAATATTGTTGATCATACTTTTAGGTTGTAGTTTTCTTATAGTCAACCCGATTTACTATTAAAATAAGTGAAAAATATTCTTACAAATCGAAATGCATGTACATGAATGTATCGGGGTTAACTTTAGAATTTATTAGACTTTAATTCAAAAGAATATTTTTTTTCCAACATAAATTCATGAAATGGGTAAGAAAATATTCTTGGTTGTAGCTCATTAAATTCTAAAGCTATTCTCAATTTGTTCTAGAAAATGTGCATATCTCTGTATTAAATCAAATATGGCTGGAAAAATTCAAATCCATAACCAAAGAGTTAGAACCAGAAGAGAATTTTCAGAACAGATTCGAATTGAAATAGTTCGCATTTTCCGTTGCACACTTTTTGGAGCTAGCATTGGAAGTCAATTATGTCTTCAATCAATGATATTTTGTATTTGAACTGAGAACGAGCTTTTCTTACATTTTTCGGCTTACTGTAACTACGAAAAGTTCTTGATTCAAGAACGTTATATTTTTAATATTATTAACAGTGGTTCTTCGATTCTAGAATGTTTCGTTCTTAGTTTAAGCACATCCAACGAGAAGTCAAGTTAAAAAAAAATTTCATCATAACAACGCAAGACTCTGTCTGTTCAATTACATGTGAAGACACAATTTCTAAAAAAGTTGTTTCTTTTAAATGAACGATTAGCATGTGCCCTTCATTTGCCTATCCCACTCATAATCCATGTCGCACATGTTTTTTTCAAGAAAGTGCTTTTGCTGTTGATGTTGATGATGATGATGATGTTTCCGCTGGCTGACATTTAACGCGCATTTCACTAATTCCATTTTAAATTGTTGACAATTAAGGAAAATTGCCAAGACGAATCGAGCAGGAGCCAGAGCTGGCGCCGCGTCGCCAACCCTCACTGAACACCACGTGCCATGTCGCAGTTAATTTGTTGGCAATAAGTTGGAACACGAGGCCTAATTACAACAACAAGCGCGACATGACTGCAAAATTTTCATTAAAATGAAGCCTAGACCCTCGAACCAGTAACAATGCCCCGGCACCAGGATATATCGCGAACAGTTGCAATCCAGGCGACGGCCAAGCATGACAACAACTGCAGGACGACAACCCCCGCAACTAAAGGTGGGCCGTGCCGCCTGGTGGATACCCATACCAGCTGCTGTGACTGGAATGGACACGGTCAGGTTGACGACACCAGCGAAAGATACGCAAAAATTGTCATTTGCCGCCGCGTTAAAGGATTTGCTGCAGAACCTGTCATTTCATTGTTATGGCAAATTAGTCGAGCACGGTCGCAGCATTCAAGAGCGGTGAGCCCTCCTCGACCATCCTCTCCGTTGCTTTTCAATTAGCACCTCCACCCGCAGATTCTTCTGGCTCATTTTCCACACCAGTGCAGTGAGCGTTCTAATTACATTCCTCTGGGGTACCTACAGGAACGAGACGGAGTCTTTGGTCACGACTTTGTACCATCCGCTGTATCCCATATGGAAGGTGGTTTTTCCGGCGGTGTCTGTGTGCAGCCTGAATCGTATATCAAATAAGGCTGTGTGGCGTTATGCCCACGAACTGTAAGAAGAATGGAAAGTGTGCAGACCCATAACCCCCACAAATGATGGTGTCTTTATAGAAGCGGCAAAGATCCTAAACAACGTAATGCCAGCTATTTCTATGGCGAGCTAAAGGCCTTTGGCCACATGTACTACAATCTAAAGGATTCGGGAGACTATGATCGTGTCTTAAAGTTTCAGGGGTTCCTTAATACATATGATACACAGGCCGATGAGTTGTTCTTCAATACCAGGCGACGTATGCATGATCTTACACCCAACTGTAGCGATATGCTGGTATCCTGTCGTATGTCTGGACGTCAGTTTAACTGTATGGATCGTTTTGAGGAGACCCTGACCAGTCGAGGATATTGCTGCACTTTTAGCAACGATGGCAGGTGGGATTAGTTATAAAGGCTGATGTGTGTGCATATAAAAGATATTGAATATTTTAGGAATTTCAATGACCGCTCTTTTCGGCAACGTTACTTTGGAGCCGAAATGGGAATGGTTCTGACTCTGAAGGCAATACGCGATGATCAATTTTATAAAATGCATTCGATAAATGGGTTTATGGTAGGTCCTTAATTAATGGTTAATGTATACCCTGTTTTAGATGACCTTATACTTAGTTCCATACCATCGGAAGGAAGCTGGATCATAGAGAATAAGACTTTTTATACCCTTAAAAATTGTCCGGATGTTTGTAAAGCATAGAAGGAAGCATTGAAGACCTCATAAAGAATATATATATTCCTGATCAGCATGACGAGCTGAGTTGATATGGCCATGTCCGTCTGTGCATCAGTTTTAAAGCTATCTTAACCAATCTTTTCACGAAGTCTTTTGGTACAAATACGCTGCACATTTGTCGGATCCGGCTGGATCGGATGGCTGTAGCATATCGCTGCCATAGGAATGACCGGTCGAAAAACTGGTTTTAGTGAGAAAAACTTTTGTATTCCACGCAAACGTCTCCAAACCTCGTACTTATAAGTTTTCCATGCTTCCACATAATTCCACCAAGTTTATAAAGATCGGACAACTATATAGTACTGGCAAGCAAATGGTCAAAGTAGTGGCGCCATCTATTGATGAGTTTGGGAAAAATTTCAGCTAAGAATGTTCGAACAAAATTCTTGGTGCATAATTTAAGTAAAATGATATACGGGGCATTCCATACAAATAAAAGTTATTTTCTGGCATGATGCCTCCTAATTGGATGATAATTGGCCCAAAGAGAGCTTATTATGAGATAAGCTAAACCCCAAAGTTTGAGCTTTTTTGGAGCTAAAGTTATAAAGTGTAATATTGTGAATTTTTCAAATCCTAGTCTTCGAACCTGTTCGTAAGCTCCCAAAACCCGGTTCCAAAGAAATTTAAGTTCATATATTAATAATAGTTTAGGCTTTGAACGTAAATTAAGATTTTATATTGGAAAAAAAGAGTTGACTGTTTTCCCGGTTCAAAACCCAATTCAACTGGTATTAAAGTTATTTAGAGCCTGAGCTCAGAAATTATGTAAGCTATGAACTTGAAAAGCATTACATTTTCACTTTCAAGAACGGTTCCAAACCAGTTCATACCACATTAACTGTGGTAAGTCGTAATCGAATACTTTTATACCCTTGCAAAGGGTATTATAATTTTGCCCAGAAGCTTGCAACGCATGGAAATATTCATTTCCGACCCTATAAACTATATATATTTTTGATCAGGACGACGAGCTGAATCGATTTAGCTTTGTCCGTCCGTCTGTCTGTCTGTCTGTCTGTTTCTACGCGAACTAGTCTCTCAGTTTTAAAGCTATCGAGCTGAAACTTTGCACAGAGTCTTCTTTTTACTGCACACTGGTAATATGTCGGAACCGACCAGATCGGAAGACTATATCTTATAGCTGCCATAGGAACTATCGGTCGAAAAGGAGGTTTTAGTGAGAAAAACTTTTTTGTTTTTAATGTTAACCTCTCCGAACTCAGCATTTATTAATATTAGATGCTTTCACACATATTTGAAAGTTTTGGTCAAAATCGGATGACTATATCTTATAGCTGCCATAGGAACCATCGGTCGGAAAATGGGTTTTATTTGGAAAAATTGTTGATTTTAATGCTGGCGTTCTGAAACTCTAATATATTTAAACATTTGCAAGGGTATAAAAACTTCGGCACAGACGAAGTTAGCTTGGCCTTCTCGTTTTGGAATATTTTGAAAGAAACATATATAGATAGTTATTTAATAAACTTCAATTACATGCACTGAGAAAAAAATGGACAGTTTTTAATGATCCTCAGAATATTTTCGGTATCCATTTGGATTGGATAGTTAACTGTCCTTTTTTGAAAAAATATGAAAAAAAAAATATTTCATTGATCTGTATTCTTCATCCAAAGGAGCTGAATAATGTGATAAGGATATTAGAAAAAAGTGAATCTTAAAGTGGATATAAGTGAATAAAGTGAGAATATATATACATAACATTTTACCACTTGATTCGTACTGGAAAAAAAATGTCACATTAAATCTTTATTTAAAAAAAAGTAGTAAAAATTTGCTAATCAAATAATATACATTTCAAAGAACTATTCATTCATAAGAAATTAAAACTATTTGGGCTTAGTTATTGTGTTAGGTTTCGCTTAACTTTGTCTTTATATAGTTGCTCCCGAAAACCACTTCTGTTTTGGTCGCGTTCGAATCGCTTCCAATTGTGTCATTATATTGGAAACCGAATACACTTTAGTACTAAGTAAAGTGCTTGAAAAGTGCTAAAAAAAACGTTTTATTTTGACGTATTTTCCCTTTTAATATGTAGGACGGTCTTTCTGATTAATGGGCTGGGGCTCAAAAAAATATCTGGGTAAAAATCAGTTGTCCCTAACTATTATCACTAGATAGAAGATTGATTATCACTCCACGAAGAGCTGTTTTCTTTTAAGTCGTGGTCATTTTGTGTAGATACAAAAGCTTGGGGTACTGGCGCATCGGATAGGAGTACAGGTCTGGTCGGGTAAGGGATAACAAGTTAAGGTAAAACCATTTCGACCGGGTTTTTTATTAAACCCGTCGGCTCTCGGTAAAACGGTCAGTGAAAAACATGAGCAAATCAGAAGCGAAAAGAGCATTCTTTGGTTGAGCGAAAACATTTATTGAGCAAAACAGAATTGATAGTGTTTTTTTACACCTTTTCTTCCTTGTGTCTGTAACAAAACAGTATTTTAAAGACAGGCATAAAGTGTTAACAGTTTTTTGCTAGCTCTGATTTGGACTAGATTGTTGATAGAAAGCTGCAGCAGAATCATACATAGTCCACTGTGCACATTCATTCAGATTGTCGAAGCAGTTAAAGGTCTATCTAATAATTTCGTGTTTTCAAAAATGTTGAACCGAACCAAAAAACGAAAAATTAAATGGTTCGGTTCGGATCACCTTAGCGAGGTAAAAAGTTACTGGCGAATAGTGAGCAAAATCGGCAATTAGCTTTAAAATATTACGAAAATACTTGGAAAAGCAGAGTTGTTGTAAAAAACTAAGAACATCAACCTTAATCCAACCAATCGACCCAAAATTGTAATAAGCCAAGTCGTGATTGTATTTTGCGTTGGGGGGTCAACTCACATAATACTCAAGCGTTAACTTTTTATCTATAATTGAGATTGGGTTGAAATAAAAAAATGAAATAAAAAAAGCGAGGATGACATAGTTCAGTTATTGTCAACTCTTTGTAAAAAAGAGCTCCGACTATTTTTGAATTTGATTTCTTACATTCTAGGAATCAAGCCTGCTATTAGAAGATGGAAAAAATGTAGCTTAATCTCATTTAATGTTAATATAATATATTCATTCAATTCGTTAAAAAATTAAAATATCTATTGTTAGCGCTTACCTAAAGATTCTAAAGATTATTCCCTGTTGTTTTGAAAATTTATTTATATGTGAAGTGCCAAATATGTCAGAGATTACTTGATCAGGTCAAAAGAAAAAAAATAATTATTTGACGATTTTGATCCGCTTGGCTTTCAGTAGTCGATTTCAAACAGTGAAAGTTTCTAAACAACTCACAACAACGTCACTTGAAAAGTAAATATGTAGGATTTCAAAACAAAATGGGAACGTTTATACGTAAATTGCCGTCGATGTTTTGAACATACCCGATTCACTTAGAACCTAAGTCTTTGTTAATGAATAATCTGAACACTTGTATCAAAAATATTTTTCTTTAGTTAAGTAAATGAATAAAAAGTGAACCGAACCGAACCGAACCATAACCGCGGTTCAGTAAGCCCCAAAAACCATGCAATGCGGTTCAAAAACTGTGTGAACCACTGAACCGAACCAGTCCTTATTTCCGAGTGGTTTGAATCCCTGATTTAAATTTAATATTTTTGAACGGGGCATATGATATAAACAAAAATTATTATACCCGTTACTCTAAACTTGTTACTCTATGTAACAAGGAGAAGAAAACATTCCGACGAAATAAAGTTTACAGATTCTTGATCAGCATCAACAGCCGAGTAGATATAGCCCTGTCTGTCTGTACGTCTGTCCTAGAGCTCACAAAATAGAGGAGCTAAAGCAACCAATTTCAAATGATGACTCTAGGTAAAGTTTGTTTAAAAATTTTTCCCAGCTGAAAAACTTCCACAATTTTAAAAATTTAGATTTCAAATTTTAAACTCAAAAATTATTTACCCAAAATCTATAACCTCTGAAATGTTCATAAAGATGGGATAATACACAGCAGAGTTAATAAACCGTTGCATACTGTTCGGGTTTTCCTAAGGAACACACATTGATCATTTATTTGGGCCCAGCATCACAAAACGTTAATATGTTAACATTAAGGTGAATGCATTGTTTATTAACAACACGTATATCAAAGTTAGGCCATGACAGACTTTAACTTTTGGTCTCTTCCCGGTCTCAATCCCATCTAGATATCTATTTATGAGCCACACTCCTATCCAGATCCATATTCTGGTGGGGTGGCCGAACGATTCGCCCAGACGGGTCTCAACACTTGGCTACCTGTGCGTGCCAAAATCTTCGAGACCGTTCCCGAGGCCCGCAGCATGAGTCCCACTGTGGTAAGTAACAATTACTGATCTGCGCTATTTTTAATATTTTCAGCCTCAATCTTATCTAATTCCTAAGCGCAATTGTCATTTTGAGAATGAAATGCCGGGTATATTCAAGCGTCATTATAGCTTTAGCAAATGCATTTCTGCCTGTCGGGCGCGCAGCATTATCGGTCTGTGCGAGTGTATACCTTTCAATGTGCCACAAAGGTATTATGCTGGCTCCGCTGGACGTGTCTACTGTACGCTCGAGCACATAATGTGTCTGCACCGATACGAGTGTGAGTAGTGTGAGCGCCGGATATTGAATACTTGAGTAACAATGCACTCCATCGATGCAACAGTTAAATGGCTGAATGTCATCACCAGTCGTGCGAACGTAACCGGTCTGGAGCATGAAATGGAGGATTCACTTTACTGTCCTGAATGCCTGGCTTCCTGCACACAGACACAGTATAACGTAAGAGGGGCCATGACATTGGCTTTGCCTGATGTATACAAGTCCTTGGGGTAAGTTGATAATAGTGAAGCGAGTAGTTCAAATTGCGACAGATGCACTTGTGTTTAAAAAAAAATCAGGTACCTTTAGTGTTCTAACCTTATATTTTTGAATTTCTAAAACTTGACCTTGTTTGGGAATTAAACTGAGGATAGTCTAATAATAGTGGTACAACTACCAAGTACTCACGTGATACTGTGACAAATCACAGTCCTTTGGTATAGAGAGGGGTGCCCAGAACGAGCTTAAGGCAGCGTGGAATCAAATACCAATGCACAAACTATACTTTAGGCAAGAACAACTGCAAGAAGAAGAAAGAGAAACTCATTTCATGTTTGTGTGAGTGTGTGTGAGCGTTTGGCGCTGACTACGCGTAAGCAAAATTGTTGTTGCTTTTTAATTTGCCAGAAACAAAGGAGAGAAAGAAGAGGGTCACATATGATGTTGTTTTTGCAAGTCTGTATGGCGCCACAACAAAACCTTTGTTCCGAAAGAAAAAAAGGAGACCACGCATATGAATTTGTTGTTGATTTATGAAGGTTTATGGTGCGCGACTTTGCGTCATACAATACCGAATGCGTGGCTTGCAGAATGAGCTTGGGCACCCCTGGTAGAGAGTGGACTAACGGTCGACCGCTCACATCTAACAACGACAGACTGCGCATGCGATCTCTCTCTTTCTGTGAGAGCGCATCCAGCGCTATTGTCTCAAAGTTTTCTTCCCCTTACTCCCCTTGCCTATACGAACTGAATTGCTCGATTCCAAGAGCGCAATTCTTGAAAATTCAAGAAGGAATAAATTCTTTGATGAAAACATAAATGAAATGAAAAACTGAATAAGGGCAAATCGGAAAATCACCAAAGCAGCTGTGGCAAGCCTAATGATGGAGGTCAAACACTAAATTCGCGTTAAAAGAAGTGCTTGACTTTTTCCAAAATATTTTGAAAAGAAAAATTTCTTTTAATTAATAACTTTTCAATTTCAAATGAAGCAAAGTGTGCAGTTTCTTTTCGGCACATTCCTTACAATAGTTTGAAATATGTATTTGGCTTAACTTTATGGTTTTTCCTCTTAAATTTTCCAATTCAATTTAGTTTCGTACACCAAATATTCATTTTGTTTCAGCACCAATACCAATAACAGTTACGACCAAGCCAGTGCCAACTCCTCCGAGCTGGCCGTGGTTCGTATTTACTTTGCCTCATCGCACATTCAATACTTTCGGCAGATTATTAAAAACGCCTGGTATGAGACATTCAGTGAGTACTACAATCTTTGCTTGTCCTCCCCCATTTTACACTCATCCGTGGGCACAAACCAGGTACAATTGGCAACATCTGCGGCATTATAGCGGGCTTCTCATTGATTGGCATCTGTGAGCTGTTATTTTTTCTAGCCAAACAATTATGGCACGCATGCAAAGCGGAACTGAAGGAGGACCGGACTAAGGGCCATACCAAGGCAACCCAACGGGAGCAGGAGTATCGGTCACCCATGCAGTTGCTTATTTTGCCGTAATTGAGCAAAATAAAAACAAAAAACATTGTTAATTTTAAAGCTCACTGATTTTTATGCACATCCTTATACACACACACGAGTACTTGTGCACAACTGCACAGAGTTAAGACCCAATCGGGAGTTCAACTCAAGTGCACTTACTTTGCATTGTTCACATAAAAATAAACGGGGAATGGGGAACGGTTGCGATGCCAACAAAAGGCCCAGGCGGTGACATTAGTGCCACAAATCGTAACATTTTGGACCTTTGCCGACCACGGGGTCAGAAATTTTGGCACTCATCCGTACTCACACCCCCGGCGCTTACAATCAACATGAATTTTTATTTGCTGTCGTATTTGCTGGCCGATAGGAAATTGGGAAAACAAAATAAGGGAAAATGGTGTACCAATTGCTGTTATTATGACAATGTTTAATACGAATACTGATACAACAGAGACAGTTTATAATCACTTCCTATTTAGTTTAAAGCAAATTTGAATTCTTTTTTATTATTGTTTTTATTTGTTTTAGCGAAATTTTAAGGCAGCGGCAATACTACAACAAGAGCAGCATTACAACAATCACTATAGATTAGAAGTGCTTCACATTAAAAGCACACCAACAGACAGAAGAATCAACTACAAAACGGACACTGAGAACTGCGCTTACTTATATGACAGATAGACAGACAGACGGACGCTCAAAGCTCAATTGACTCAGCTCGTCGCCCTAATCAAGAACAAACATAGTTTATGAGGTCGGAAATAAATGTTTATATGTCTTGCAAACTTCTGGACAAAATTATAATAGGGGAGAGTCACCTGTTGTGGATACGCTCCGGTTGTGGACACCCCAGTCTATTTTTTTACAGGTAACAGATGCCGCCAAACTAAGTAATGTCAAACTTGTAGTTTGACGGTACACATAATCTGAGCCAATACCGAAGTGTAAACACGCATTTGGTTTCTCGCTGTGGGCAAATAAAAAATAATCGTGAAAATTTTTCCGAGTTTCTATTTTTTTAAATTTCCACACTGCGTTAAATTGAAACAAAACATTAAAAAGTGGTGAGTATTATACTTCGTTATTAAGTGCATTAAGTGTACTTTGTGATGTTATATCAAGTTTCAGTGAAATGTTTGTGTCGTGTAAATTTGCTGAACAAAATAAAAATTGCTACCATTTCCAAGAATGGACACACTTTTGCACCGGTTGTGGACACCCTCGTTTTTGTGTTTAAAGCGTGTGTTTGGCCATAAAACTGTCATATATCGTTGATTATGTTAGTGTAACATATTTTAACAGCATTTTTGTGAATTTTTGTGCATTTTTAGCCATGTCAACACCAAAAAAATTGTCCGATTCAACAAAAATCAATTTTAATGGGCTGGTCGATGCCATCAAGCAGTGCCTCATCGATAAGAAGGCCGACCAAGCTACAGCCAAGTGATATGGGCTTCCTCGAACCACTTTGATCCGGTATTTGGAGAAATTGAAGCTGACTTCATTAAGGCTGTCGAACGAAATGCAGTAGAAGTCGCCACAGAAGCTGATCTAGGTGAAGACAATCAGCGTCGTATCATCGTTTCCGCCAATCCCAATATTGGTCGAGAAGAAGAGGTGTTAACCTTCCCCGAACCATCCACTTTACGAGCGTCTTCGGTTAGCCGCTTATTACTGTTGGATGGAATTGGTCCGGTGCAAGGAACTTCTGCGAAAAAGCCATCGAATCGCGGACGCATGCCAATGCAAACCACTGTGCTAACTTCTTCGGAAAGCGTCGAGGTTTTGCGCGAGATGGCAAAAATATCAGCTGAGCGCGCAGCCTAGCGTGATTCTGACTCGCACCAGAAGAAGACCCCCCAGAAACGTGGCCGGCCAGGAAAGCGATAGCCAACACCACCAGCCAAGCCGTGGGCCAAACGCGGTGCCAAGAAAAAAGTATCTTCGTCATCGGAAGAAGACGAAAAGGTCGACTTCTGTTTGATTTGTTTGGCGCTCTTGCCAAAAAAAAATGACCGCTGCAAATTCGATCCATTGCGTTCTTTTTTCATCAATTCATGGCCATTTTACTTCATATTTTTCCATTTCTAGCGATTTTACAAGGGTGTCCACAAACCGGGTACAAAAAATTGTTGGCCAAAAATCATCACTTCATATACATGGCTGCAAATTTTTTCAATTTGTCTAAAACAATAGGTTACTTCAGAGGAAAGTTAGCTAGAGTCTCTAGCTTTACAATGATGTTCATATCACCGCATAATGTTGACTTGGAAAAAAGTTATTAGTAAAAAACGCAACCGGAGACTCCCCTACCCTTTGCAAGGCTATTAAAAGTCTACTGCGAATTTAATCCGCAAATTCACTCCCACACACAAAACTTAAAAAAACTGTGGCGGAATGAGAATGGCGAATCGCCTTATCTCTTAAAAAAGGAGAATCATTTCTAATAATTATTTAAATGTAGATTTATCAAGCGGTTTCCGTAAACACAGACTGCATACATAGTGACCTCTATAAATATTAATCATAGAGCTTAAAGCAGGTTCCAGGTCAATAAGTTATGATTTCATAACTTTTCCACCACAAAAGAGGTTGGCTGTTAAGTAACTGTTAAGTCAGTGCCTGATAAGTTACTGTTCAGTCACTGTTTACTTACTGTTTAGCTGTTAAGTAACTGTTCAGTCACTGTTTTGTCACTGTTAAGTAAACATTTAGTCACAGTTTAGTCACTGTTAAGTCACAATTTAGTCACAGCTAAGTCACTGTTTAGTCACTTTTAAGTTACAGTTCAGTCACTGCTAAGTCACTGTTAAGTTACTGTTTTATCACTGTTAAGTTACTGTTAAGTCAGTCCTTGATTAGTTACGGGTCAGTCACTGTTTTCTTACTATTTAGCTGTGAAGTAATTCTTTAGTTGCTGTTAAGTCACTGTTTAGTCACTGTTCTGGCGTTGATAAGTCACAGTTTTGTCACTGTTAAGTAAACATTTTGTCATTGTTAAGTAATTGTTTTGTCACTTTTAATTCACTGTTAAGTCACTGTTTATTCACAGTTTAGCCACTGTTTAGTCACAGTATAGTTACAGTGTAGTCACAATTTAGTCAAAGTTTAGCCACAGCTAAGTCACTGCTAAGTCACTGTGAAGTCACTTCTTAATCATTGTTACGTTACTGTTAAGTCAGTCCCTGATTAGTTACTGTTTAATCACTGTTTACTTAATGTTTTAGGCGCTGGTAAGTAACTGTTCAGTTACTGTCAAGTCACTGTTTTGGCATTGTTAAGTCAGTGTTTTGTCACTGTTAAGTAAAAATTTAATCACTGTTAAGTAACTGTTTAGTCACTGTTCAGTCAATGTTGAGTCACTGTTAAGTCACTGTTAGGTCACAGGTCACTCTTTCACAGCGTCACGTGACGCTGAAATAAAATTTTACTCCTACTAAAATCTTGTGTACCGAAATTAAAGATGTTTCACATCAAAAAAGTCTTACACGTCACTTAGATCATTTATGTACATCAATTTGTATTTGGGGTTAAGACGCTCTAAATTATAATTTTTTTTTATTTATGTGAAATTTGAAGAAAAATTCGCGGCCTTCCATCACATATCTTTCAATATTGTTGTTGAGTAAAGTCGTTTACTTAGCATTTACCAATTTTTCTTAACCCTTTAACTTCTGATTTTGGTAATGAAGTGCATGAGCTTTTTTATGTGCAGTTTGAGATGGCCGTATTGGGTTCGACTTAGTGTTCCTCTTGCATATTTTGAAAGGTTTTGCCGAATGTAAAGATGTAGCTAAACTTAGATGCCTTCTTAGCCTCATTTATTGTCATTAAACCTTACCGAAACAATTTGCGAATTATTTGTATCTTCCTCCTTAATTTATACCACTTCCAATAAGTGCACCAAGCAATTGTGTTTACTTGTTCCTGAATTGAAATTTATTTCGCTTGACTTGCGCTCTTAATGGACAAACCTCACCAAGTTGAGATAGCAAGATGCGCGGTGCAGATACAAGCAGTTGTTGTGTCTTCATTAAAACCCACTCGCGTTTAATCTAAGTGAAATGTTGTATGGATTTTCAAGTTGCCAGTTGTTTAAATTGTGTGTGGGAATATGCATGTAAATTCTACAGTTGTTTGTTTTGCCAAGCATAAAAAATGCCGAAAAATTGCCAAACATTTAAATGAACGCATTCGAGCACTCAACAGGACTCGGTAGTATTTCTAGCAAACAAAGCCAGCCAAAGTCAAAGAAGCGAAACGAGAAAAAAGAATGGCCTAAAAAGTGGGAGTAAGAGTAGACATGTAGAGCTTATCGCACAATGCAATATGCTTGTTTGTGTGTGTGTATATATTGGATTATTTCGTATTTTTTTTAGCTAGCATTGCCAGGACTACCTGGCAATTGGATACCTCATCCTTTGGGAGCAGCCAGCTGGTGAGGTTCTCTTTGCATATTTTTTTTATTTTAAATTTTCCACCAATAACGAACAAAATCAAAAATATTTTCTATGATTTTTTTCTTGCATTTTCATCCACACTCTTTGCTTAAATTTTTTCTCGCTCTATCTCTCTCGACTTCTGTTCGACATGAAGTTTTTAATTGAATTGTGCAGGGAGTTTTCACTTTACTCCTTTATTTTTTGTAAGTTTTATGCCAAGTTACTGCATCAAAAGTGTTAAAAGTTGAAATTGAATGGAGTTATGCTTTGTGGGCTAGTTGTGGGCGTTTAAAGTTGTTGTTGGTTAGCTGAAAGACACCTTAATAAGGAAATTGCATGAATATGTATGCAGAAGTTTGTTGAATCTTGGCAAGTGCCATTAAGGCTTTAGTTGGGAAACCTTTTCAATAAATGAATCTTGCATTTGCATAGAAAGTACGTATAATTATGTTAGGAATCTAGGAAAAGGCAACTAATGACTACGGCTTTTAAGCATATAATGTATTACATATGTATGCACATCAGGGTTACTCATGAGAAGTATTTATTTATTATATGTATTTTTTTTAACATTTAGAAACGCATTTAATGCAAAGTTTTAATATTTCTTAATTTATAATTAGCTTATAATATCTAAACTAAGGCAATAATATTTTTGCATTTGATTGGAAATCTTGTTGCTGAATTAAATAATAAAAATCATTATAACACAGCAGAGCGAGACATTTTTTGGCATGCTTAGCGAAAATTCTTTATTACACAGAGCGCACACACGGATCACAATATTTTCGAAGCAGCATTCTGGAGCAATTTGTATTTTAAGCTAGGTACCGAGACACTCGAAATTTTTGCTGAGCCCATCTAATTACATAGCTCAGGAAATCCGCTCGCGAGTACCGAGACACTCGAAATTCGCTTCGACAATAAACATGGACCTGCCAACTCGTTTTCTTGAAAACTGCTGATAAATTGTCGAAGGGGGTCATGAAATTATGAAACTTGTTTGATAATTGTCAGAGGTACCTACGAAAATTGAGCACGCAATGAAAAATGTTAAAGGAAAGAAGACTAAAAAACAAAACTACAATTATTTGGAGAGCTGCGAGGTGGACAAACAAGTGGAGCTAATCAAAGTGAGCGAGTCGCAACCATTTTTACTGAATCTGGCCAATAAAACGCATTCCGATACAGGCAGCTGCATCACTTGTGTCGGAGAATCTTTTTCGGAGGCTGGTGCGCCAATTGCCCCATGTATGCACACCACCCAAGTCCCAAGTCAGCCCTAAGCCATTGCAGTCTCCATAGCCTTTTATAGAAGTCTTTCCTCCGGCTTACTGTGTTACTTTCCGTTGCTCCCGTTGCTAACTATGTGTTCACCTACCTTCGGCGAGTATGATCCTCCAGTTCATGCAGCTGGTAGTGGCTATGAATTTTACCTCTAACAGCAGTATTTCTCAGTTGTCAAGTTCTGCTCACCAAGGCCAATACAATAATAAAGCTTATACCTCCAACCACACAAAATGCATCCATGAAATTGACCATCGCCTATGACCTCTGAATTTCCCTCAGTGACTTTCATTATCAATTTTATAAACTCTTTTTTTTATTTGAGCCTGCCAATTTCTTAAACAAACAACAGCTGATTTTTTGCTGTTGCCTGGTCACACTACATTGTCGAAGCGGCTCATGAAATTATCAAACAATTTCAGCTCCGACAAAATTGCGAGTGTCTGAGTACCTAGCTTTAACATTTATTAAGTTTTGAAGAGGCTTTTGTTGAGGTTTATACAAAAAGTCTGTATGCCCAGGCAGAGAAATGAGAGCTTTAAAACTCGATTGAATTTGCTAAGCTTATTGTCTGAAATTCTGCCGATTCCAATCCTAGAAGACTTTATTTTAAGCGATAAGTAAGGTAAGATGAGGGACATCCTCATCTTGTAGTTTGTCAGTCAGAGACAGTTTTTTTTTTTTAAATTTTTTTATATTATACAATAATAATAAAATCTTAGATTTTAGACTTTGAGTCGATTTATGCAGAACGTTTTTTCGCGTAGATGACCTGAGATTTGTGTATTTATTGTATTCTTTTGGTATTCCTCGTTGTGAAGTACTATGTATATTGGGCTCTAAAATTTAGTCATATGCTTAGTGTACATGTGCACAATGTACACCGTACATAATGTGGATTCGGTCAATTCTGCTGACTCAAGTGAGTGATCGAATTACAATTGCACTGAAGAATGTTTTCTGTCTTTGTGCTGGTTGATATTACTTTATGTTCTGCAAGAAAGAGTTACAGTGTGTACTCACTGTATGAACAATGTTAATTTCCTCACACGAAAATAGATGTACATGTGAGCTTGTGCCTCTAATGTCCTAGCAATCGACGAGCCAGTGAATTGCCTAGGCCAATAAAGATAAGGCTAAACCTTGCATAGGATAGTTAAAGTGTACCAAGATCTGTGCCTTGCGGAGGTCGGTTACAGGACACACCGTGCATGTATTAACTGTGCTAGTCAGTGAAGAGTCACCGCACGATACACAGTTGTTTAGTCCGGTATACCAGAGCAATAACATTGCGGTTGGACTCTTTAAAATAAAAGATTGCAGAAGCAGAACTCAACATTTAAAACATATTTTTTGGAATATTACTCCAGGGCATCTGCCCACGAAATTATTGAAATTTGCCAAACACAGAAACAAATTGGGAGTTAAACTGAAGCAATGACCTCTACAGCGAATGAATATATGATAAATCATGTAAAATTTGGAGACAATGGACGCAATAGAATGGAGACGGAGTGCAGCCGTTGTGGTAAGGTGTGGTAAGAGTGGACGTACCGGACACAGCGTGACTCCATAATTTCATAATGGTAGAGTAAATGGGACCACGGAATAATATAAGGTAGATGGACTTACCGGCCCATACCGAACCAGGATCCTTGGCTGAACAGGATTTTCGAGCAGTTGTCCACTATATGGGAAGGAGTGCACAAGAGCCTCAAATGTTGCACGCAATGAAAATGCAGCTGACGACCGAAAGGGATCAAGATTTGATTAATAAACAAAAAGGAAAGCTGGTCGCGGATAGAAGGCAATGGGCAAAGGAAAATTACGAGATATGCATGGTTTGTTTGGGATTTATCTAGGCTTCCCCAATCCATGTAACATAAGATAAACTATAATCAAGTCCCAGAAAAGTAAGAAAACGGAAAGGCAAGATGAAGTCTCTCGGCCCATCAATAAGGGCGGAATAGGGAGCCTGTGCCTCTCATGTCATAGCAATCGACGAGCCATTCTAGCGGAGCGAACTAAATATATTTCGGAAATTTCCGTAAGACTGTTGTGTTATTATTGTCTGTGCACGGGTTGTTACATTGGCATATAATCATAGGGTAGTATAAAAAACAAAAAGGGTAAAAAAAAAAAAAATTTTGTCTCTTAATATTTTAAAAACCGGTAAAAAAAAATCCATTTCGTTTGAGGCTCCGTTCACTTTGCGCCCAGAAGTTTGCAACGCATAGAAATATTCATTTCCGACCCTATAAACTATATATATTCTTGATCAGGGTGACGAGCTGAGTCGATTGAGCTTTGTCCGTCCGTCTGTCCGTCTGTCTGTCCGTCTGTCTGTCTGTTTCTACGCGAACTAGTCCCTCAGTTTTAAAGCTATCGAGCTGAAACTTTGCACAGAGTCTTCTCTTTACTGCACACTGCTAATATGTCGGAACCGACCGGATCGGATGACTATATCTTATAGCTGCCATAGGAACTATGGGTTGAAAAGTGGGTCTTTGTGAGAAAAACTTTTTTGTTTTTAAAGTTAACGACTTCAACATCAGCGATTATTAATATTATACGCTTTCACATAGATTTGGAAGTTTTTGTCAAAATCGGATGACTATATTTTATAGCTGCCATGGGAACTATCAGTCGAAAAATGGGTTTTAATGAGAAAAACTTTTTTGTTTTTATTGTTAACGTGTCTCACATCAGCGATTATTAATATTATACGCTTTTACACAGATTTGGAAGTTTTGGTCAATATCGGATGACTATATTTTATAGCTGTCATAAGAACTATCGGTCGAAAAGTAGGTTTGAATGAGAAAAACTTTTTTGTCTTAATGCTGGCGTTCTTAAGCTCTGATGTATTAAAACATTTGCAAGGGTATAAAAACTTCGGCAAAGACGAAGTTAGCTTGGCCTTCTCGTTTTTGTTATGGTTCCGGTTTGATTCGGTAATACCGGTAAAAAATAACGATTGTCTGCACTTATTGTCAGCACGTAGATCAAGCTTTCTGAAATTTTCTGCCATTCTCCCTTACGCCCTACAATAAACAAGTGGGAAAGTCGGTCAAGTCCGACTATAATATATTCTGTACCTAGAGTAGGAGCTGAATGCAGTGCTGCAGCTGCGCTCATCTCTAAGTTTCTCTTTCTCTCTCTCTCCCTCTCTGTCTCTCTCTCGCTCCCTTTCTCTCTCTCTCTAACATTGTGCGGCGTTGGTTTTGAACGGGTGGGAGGGGGGCCCCCCTCTTTAAGTTATCGATTATAAATTTTAAACTAACATTTAAATTTCCGATATGACATTTTTATAAAAACGGATAATTCGGTTATCCCTAAAGGAACACATCTTTTGTCATATATTTGACATAATGTTAATAAGAAAACAGTAATGTTAATACTTTGTTAATTAACGTAAGGAAAAGCTTTGAGACGTTTAATCTCTTCAGTAACGGGTATATCGTAGTCAGACAGGGTCGACTTACGCTTTCGTTTTTCCGACGCTAGGTTTTGGGTAGTCACAGTGTACAGGGCACACGGTATAGCGTTTTTTTCAAATGCTTTGAACAGATGCTTTGAACAACTGTTTAAAATTTCCGTAGGCAAATCGCTAGTCGCACAGCGTTAGTATAATATATGAAGCTAATTTACCCAATGTTTAAGGTGACGGAAGCGAAAAACATTCTTACTTGTTTTAAAAGCCAAAGAGGACAATTTTCACTCGGAAGAATCGCATTTTGGAACACATTTCTTTTTTTTCGTTTGTTTAATGTATATTATTACCCTAGGGGAATGTGTCTTGACGACCCCTATTCTAATGCCACATAACATTTTCCACACATAAATAAAGCTAAGCATCTTTGGTGGCCTTATGGGGTTAAGCTGGCAGTAAACCCAGCACGAAAGCCAATGGAGCAGCAGTCCCAGTCGCGACCAGATCCCCAAATCCTGCATCACATTTAAAGCACTTTGCTTAGCCTCACGCGGAACGACTTTTTTGTTTGTTTGTGAGTGTGTGCCTCTTTGGGGCCTGCTGTCCCCAGTTTTTAAGCACCAAGCACTAAGAGATGGCAAACTCTCAAACCCTCTGGCCGTTTAAGGTTTCAATTTTGTAGCTGGCTGTTGTCGAGAGTGCGAGCGCTGAATTATTTACAGGGGGTGAAGGGTGTGTGCACCTAACTCGGTCGCTTTAAGCGTTTCGCTTTTGTTTGAGCTTAAATGTGAGTATTTATTTTTCGTCTGCCTGTTGTCTGGCGACCGGCAAGCAAATTATAACAACAAAGCCAGGCGCCTTAGAATAGTTCGCACCTGTGTGCCGAGTTTTTGTCTCGTTTGAAAAGTAGGCTAAGATTTTAATGGTAAAATCTCCGCTGTAAGAAAACAAATTTGTGCTGCAATTTTGTTCAAGATGAACAGAGTCGGCTACAGTTGAGGACTCTTATGGCTATGGAGTGCAGAGGCAAGTCTGATAAGGTAATCTTATTCAGTATTTGGAGCTGCAAATGCTTCATTGCATCTCTAAGCATGTCTAATGCTCGCCTGAATGGCTGGCTCAGCAGCTGGCCGAGAGCTAACCAAAAGAAAAGTTATTCAAGCATATTTCAACATATCACAGTGGGACGTACATCGGGAAGTAGAACTAAAATGGCATCTGACCAAATTGAACCGATGCGTGCACACAGTATGAAATGTTTGGTTCATATCGACAGGCTGCAAGTTCGGTCGTTCAATAGCCGCACGTTGTAATCGCTCTTGCTCATTGTAAGCTTTATTCATGTCTTGAGACCGCGACTTTCAATCATTTCAATTTGAGCCAATTCCCATTCCCATTTCAATAGCACGTTTCTCTTCTGTTTCTTACGCTCTCTGGATTCATTTGGGAATGTGTTCGTCTCGCTCTAACCACAGTGATTTACTACTGGCACTATAAAGTATCTTTTTGGGCACTATCATGGAGAATGAGTATTAGAGAGAAACTTTGCTCAGTCAACACCGCTTCTGTCAGAAATTAGTCAGCTGTTCGCTCTCACTTTCACTCTATAGTAATTTTTGGGTATGGTGTAATTATATAAGGTGAAACCGAGAGCGCTGTCTCGCTGTTTGTAGGGCCAATAGGGCCAGTTCGTTGTGACACAGATGATTACAACATTCAAAAATTAACAAACACAAAACAAAGCGAACCATCTGCTATCCCTTTCTGTTTGACAAGCATCCACTGGCGCTCAGCAGATGCTGACGGCTTTACCTTATCTAATTACACCATGCTTATCGATCAGCTGTTCGCTGTCACTTGCGGCCTCTGGATCAGCGAGAGCGAGGCCAAAAAGTGAGAGAGTATTGGTCAAGGGCGTAGCCAGGGGTGGGGGCGGGGGGGCCATGCAGCTAAATGCATCTTGATGTTGAAAAATATATTTAAAGAAATATTGAAGAAAAGTTCAGGCACAGCTGCCCCCACTCTGGCGAGCTAATGACGGCATTCTGCTCTTTCGGTCTGAGTTTGGGCAAGCGCTCGGGTCGTATACGTGTTAATAGCGAAATGTGTTCGCCACCTGGGAGGAACCAGAGGACATCGCTGCTCTAGATATATTTGGAAATATGGTCGTCTCGCTCTAACCACATTGATTTCCTACTGGCACCAGCGAAATTGAGAGGCTGCGCAATGTTTAACCTAACGCTTTGAGATTCAGAAACAAACTAACTCAGTATGATGTTCATTTGAAATTTAATTCCAAAGCCAAACGGGCATAGCAGAATGAGCATAAAAAACCGCCCCACTCGTATCAGCACAAAAATTAAATATGTGATTACCATTAATGAGAAACTCACTCTTCTAAATTTATAGTATCCTAGTCGCCATTGGAGTAGAGTTATGAGGACGGAAAGATAAATCAAAAACTTGTTTATCCTAAGAACTTCTTAACCGATTTGGATGGGTTAAATATATGTTGCAAGTGAAATAATTTTTCCACATTATTAATACCAATTATTTTGCCCAAAAAATATTTGTGAAATTTTCAAATAATTCTTTTAAGGTGTAAATCAATTGCAACTTTTTTAGTTTTTTGCTGTTTTTCTAACAAGAAGTCTTTAACAATGGATAATTTTTGGTTCTTTTCAATGAGAGTTCTTAAAATTTAAATGACTCAACGTCTGATTGTGAAGAAGAAAAGTTTATGCAAGAAATATACAAATATAATATCTGTGAATTATGGCATAGATTCTTTCGAAAAATGTCTAAGAGAACATAGACCGAAAAATGTTTTAAGCTTTTGGAAATTTTGGCATAAGGTTACTAGCTGTCCCAGCAATTCAGGTATTAATTCCGGAACTAAAGTTTGTTCTTTTAGAACTAAGAGCTAATATATATATATAAACAGCTCCTAGAAGATGTAAGAATTATTAATTTAAACTAAGCAGTCCTAAAATGTGGATTATGTTAGCTAGTGAATTTGATAGTTTCAATAAAACAAAAGATTATTATTTTTTTAAATAAGTATTAATAACTCGAAACTATTCTTTTGTGTTTATGCAAACCAAGGCACACTGGCCGGAATTGCCAAAATTTTGTCATAAAGTCAAAAAGTAAATGTTGGAATATTGGAAAAAAGCTTAATTCCTCTGAAAGAGTATAGAACCATGAACTCTAATTGTTGGTTCAAAAAATTTTTTGTGCATCCCTGGAACTTTGGCACGGCCTCTCAAAATTAAAAACAGCTATAAATGTATAGAGCAATTAATGTTTTGAAATGCAAAAATGTTGCAAAAGGCATGAAAATTACAAGAAAATAAAGAAATTGGGTGCTTTTTTATGTTGTGCATTTGTTTTTATGTGAGGTTGCTGTGGTATTTTTTAGGCGAATCTAACCTAAATGTCACTTGTTCCGTGGAGTAAAAGTGAGCAGCTCCTCGTTGCTTCTCGCAACTAAAAATGCAATTGTGTCCATTAAAATGTATTTGACTTGGTGTAATTAATACATTTTGCTCGTTTTTGCTCGTTTGCGAAATATTTGATATTGTTGCAGACGGGAACAGTGCATTTTATTATTTTTGGCTTATTTTGCAAAAAAAAAATATTAAGAAAATCTAGCAATCCCGACTGTAATATACTCTGTACTTGCGGCGGAGAATGCTTAGAGTGTGTTTTTCTGCTGCAGCAACATCAGAACGCAACGGAGCTGCAGCGCTGCGACATCGAAATTTCTTTTGCTTATTACTTTACTATCGATTGTCCGATCCTTACCATTCCTTTGGCAGATTGATAAGTAATGTTGATTACTAAATATGTCTAAAAGGTCCGAACCATATATCTTCAAAATAGTGGGAGATATGACGTTTTTTCAAAATTTCGGGGGCCGGAGGGGGCCTGGCATAAAGTGAAAATAAATTTAATCTGTGACCTGTGAGTATAAGAAGTTTATGTCCCTTACATGTCAATCCTCTATCTCTTACCATCTCTGAGATCTGAGATCTCTCATAGGAACAGAGTTGTACGGGCGGTACTAGTGGGCGTGGTCGGACCGATCCAAAATTTTGATCGTTTCCTATTTATGCCATTACTATTAAGGGGGTCTTCTCATTCAAAACCCGTTTTTTGGACGCTTTTTAAAAAAATTCTTATTTGAAAACGCAAAGAACAATTGAAAACTTTTTTTATTTATTGTATTACAAAAGGTTCAAAGTAAATAAAAAATTTTTTTTTGCCTCGATACGAGGGCTGTTCAAAAAAGTAATGAGACTTCAAAGTTGGTGGTGAAAAAAAAGGTGTCGTCACGGCGGCCACGATTCCGGGTCTCCGGAGCGTCTGAAATGAAAAAAAAAACTGGGTTATAATCAGTATAGAAGTAATTCTCGGGTGAACCTCAAACTTAATTTTGTGATTTTTTTGACAAAATGGCGGCCATTCAAAAAAAAAATTTCAATTTCGGGCTTTTTTTTGTAGTTTAGTGTAAAAAAAAAATAGTAAAAATTTTTTTTAAAATTATGGTCGAGGTTCACCCGAGAATGGTGACAATTCTGCGTCGATTCCACTTTGTTTCATGAAAATCGGTTCAGTTGAACTGGAGATATCATGGCCGCCAGTTCGAAAAACGTGGTTTCGAGATAAACGCGTTTAAAGTTTGAAGTTCCTTTTTTGGGGAAATAGCAAAAAAAAAATCAAAAATTAAAAAATGCAGTTTTAGAATGGTGACAATTCTGCGTCGATCGCATATTATTTCATCAAAATCGGTTCAGTAGAACTGGAGAAAAGTGGCTTGGCAGTCCGAAAAATTTGCTTAGAAAGTAACCAAAAATATTACAGATATTATATACTTACAGATATTAGTCGGCGATGCCAGCTGCATACAGCGGACCTTCCTCATCTTCAAAAAAACTGTTTTCAGGAGCAGTTCCCTCTGTTCTGCGTGCCATTTTGCCTTCTTTAGATACGGCCGCAGCTCTAGTTTCTGAGCGGATTAATCAGTCTGAGCATTGTGTAGCATAGCCTTCGATAATTATCGATTAAAAGTCGATTAATAATCGATATCGATCTAAGGCGACAACATGTATCCGTACAAATTAAAAAACCAGCCGATATTTCACAGCTTTATTTACTCGAAATTTATTTAGTCAAAAATTTCTTGTTTTAGCAAAGACATTGTTCGACTAAAAAGGCTATATCTTCTAAAGTATTTCGAATTCCAAAAAATCCTTTTGGGGCGATATTCTTAACTATCCAAGCTATAAAAAAATGCAACAAAAAAAAAATCGAAAAAAAAGTTGCTCAATGAGAAGACCCCCTTAAATGTTCCAAGTTACAGCCCTCTAACTGGGTCGGTCTAGTTTATGCCAATATTTTGGACATTCCGGCCACTGTGCAAGGGTCCAAACCAAACCAAAACCTAGGGCTCAGGGGTTCCAGCAACCGGTCTAATATTTGTCAAATTAATATTGTTTACGCTTAAAATGGAAGGTTATAGTTTAGAAATGATATGAAATAAGTGATAATCAACAAAGTTTTTGAAGATTTATTGTCTGGATAAAAACTACGATAATAAGAGGACGAATTGATTAATCACAGCATTGACTGTGAAAATTAATCTAATAAAACCCTTTCAAATTCCACAGCAGACTTGGGTGGAGAACGGACTCCTACAGGAGTTTCGATAGTCATGACGGGATGTAATTGAAGTTCTGTGTTCGGGATCTCCAATTTTTTGTTTCGAGTTAATTTTTAAGTTTGCATCGAAGACCCGGCAACCCGATTTAGGCTTGTACCGTTTCCGGTAAATAAGCTTGACGAACTTAAAGTTTTGGTTTGATCTTTAGTTTCAAATACAGTAGTTCATAATTTTAGAAAGGTACGGTAAATAAGGCGGTTCTAAGGAGTTCATTTCAGGACTGTGACAAATGTGGACAAAGAAATTTTGTCGCCATTAGCTTTTAAATTGATGTAAGTCACAAAATTTACATACTTTGAGTGGAATTTGCTCCACGGTTACTAAGCGTAACTATGACGCCCTACGATAGCCGAAAGTCTCAAGTCTAAAGCTGTCAAAAAATATGAAATTCTCTCGAAGCGGCTCAACTATCTCCTACGCTATTTTCAGTCCTCCATGCCCCCTTTTCACCATCAAGTCTAGACATCAATCAACACCTTCACCAAGTTGATTGACAGCCTGGAACAGCCCGAAATATAAATCTGTCATTTGCATTTCGAGTTGCGTATGAAATCAATATGAATACAGTACTTGAAAATTGTTGCTGTTGTTGTTGATGTTATGATTATTATTGTAGCCAAAGTCAATTTGTCAGAAACAGGCCCACAGGCCGCGGCCCCAGGCAGATGCTTGTCAAAGCATTTCAATTCAAATTTTTTACAGCGGTCATAACAAGTGAATAAATTTAAATTTAACAAAAAGGAATTGGAAATCCCCTTCATGTTTTCCTTTCATCTGTTTGGCTTTCAGCTTAAACAAGAAAGAAAAAACAGATTTTTCTCGCCCGCTGCTCAAATTATATAAATATAAATATGCAGCTACATACAAAAACCGCGTATTTAATTAATATAAAATAAATGATTGGGAAATAAATTGTGTGTATGCAACAGACGTAAAATTGTGGCATGGAAAATATTTGTTTATGGTGAGATTGGCTTTAAAAGTGACCAGACATATTGGTTGTGTCACTTAAATAATGTTTAAATGGTGTCTGAGGCAATAGCAGAGTTTTTAATTATTTTAAGCTCTTTTCACAATAAGTATGGGCTGTTAATGGACTGAAATGAACATGGAATTGAGTACTTAAGTAAACCATTAATTGTTTATTAATAACACTATGCAACAGACAAAATGTTTTCAATGAAATTTTCTAAATATTGGAATATAAATTGCAAAGTAGTCTGAACGATCGCTTAAGATGCCAAAGCCCCTTGGGATGCCGGCCTGGGTCAGGTAGCTGATCCGCAAGTTCTGGTCGTCAGTGAGCAGTTTTGGGACCATCTTCACAATGTCAGATTTTGGTAAATTTAACATCTGGACAATCAAACGAATACTTAGTCGACGGTCTGACTTCGAAACTTATCGCACACGCGTCACATTGTCGGTGTTTGTCGAAGTCGAAGGTCTTCCAGTACGGTTTTTATCGGCGACCTCTTTCAGGCCCTCCAAAAAGGCCTGGTGCCTCTGAAACACACCATTTCTTGCTAAGGAAACATCTGGGTAAGCCTGCTTGATTATATCAAAACGATTTACCGAGTTTTACACAGAATTCCAACGCGTACCTCTTGCCGGCTTGCACCACTCACAGAAACACGTCCCGCGAAAATGCCTGTCGTGACTCTCCAGGTGCCCGGAGACAACTGACCAGCCGCTCGTTCGTTAGATAGAAACGCCCTCTACCGATCTTGTTCAGCATCCACAGTCGAGTCGACGAGGGGAAAGCTCAATGCTGCCTAAAAAAGGGCAGCTCGAGCGTACGAGTCAATGTGTCTCAATTGTACAGGGAATTTCGGAGTCGGGCCACTCGATTGCAGCGCTCTTGCTTTTTTTTTTTTATATGCTGACAGCTTATTTTGTCAACTATACCAAATAAATACTGAAATTTGATAGAAAAATGGGAGAAAGGCACTACTTGCGATTGACAATGCTCTTAAATTTGTAACAAATTTTTCAAAATAAAGCGTTGAACTTGAAAAAATCCTTCATAACTCTTTTGTAGTGGTAATATTTTAAAATTTTATTTCTTTGCTGGACTCTCTGCATTATAATCTCTGTTCTTACAGCCTCAATTGTATGTAAATCTCACTTTAAATGGTGGTATTCAATTGAAAATGCCTTAATAATATTTCTCATACGCCGTGTGAGCCGCGCCAAGCGCTTTTGGCTTGGTCATATTAAAAGTAGCTGGAAAGTTCTCTCTGTTAAAATGGTTGTTTAAACATGTAACACACACACACAGTGTGTAATTTCGCTTGGAGAATCTGGGCTGGTGAAAATATCCTGCAGCTGATTTTTAATTACGAAAACACAAAAAAGGATGTTGTTGCAACTTCATGTATACACACACACACACGCACACACAAACTTAAGCATCTGCAGACATTCCTAGAGACCTCAATGAAGCCACCGCCTGTGTGCGGGTGTGCGTGTGTGTGTGAGCCAACA
This sequence comes from Lordiphosa stackelbergi, assembly GCA_018904235.1. Lineage (NCBI taxonomy): Eukaryota > Metazoa > Arthropoda > Insecta > Diptera > Drosophilidae > Lordiphosa > Lordiphosa stackelbergi. The sequence continues at coordinate 30,071 of JAEIFU010000826.1, read as the reverse complement.
GATTTCAATTTTTGTGTGTTAATTACATTGCCGGCATAAGTTCAGGCCCTCACCAGCCCACTTGACTCTGTTTGTGCTTGTGTTAAGCATTTTGGCGCTTGTGAATGTTTAATTATCAAAAATTTGCACTTGATCCCTGGTTGGCTTTATTCTTCTTTTTATTTTTGGCACATTTCGTTTTATAGTCCTGTGTGTGTATGTCTGCCAGGGTCTGTTTGAGGCTTATGGTAATTGCATGCTGCCAAGTGTGCTTGTGTGTGTGTTTGATGTTTTTACAAGTGTGCCTGTTGGCCCTGGCTTATCTGACAGTTTCCTAGGCTTTAAATTTCATAGTTGCCCTTTGGTCTATTTACTTATTAATGCACTGTAAAAAGCCAAGCAAATTATTTATAATTACAAGCCGGAACAGCACAGAAGAACAACAACAAAAACAACAAAGTTGCCGCACATTTTTCATTTTTATGCTTTTTTTTATAATTTATTTTTTCTGTTGGGCGCCAAAGACAATTTAATGCCTTTGGAAGAGCAAAATGCCGTTAAACCGACAAAAGAAAGGTCTCCTTCTCTCTTAATTTTCACTCACTCTCTCAGTCTGCTTTGCTTTGTTATTATCCCGTTGTCGCCTGACAAATAAACACATACTGTCCTCCAAAAAAAGAAAAACAGAGACTCGGGAACAACAAGCACATTAAATTAAATACATAAATCATTTTTTTTTCTGCATGCCAACTGGCTGCTGATAAGGTCAGGGAGTAGTTAGGGAAGTGGCACGCCGCAGCAACAAACTTTAGGGAAACCAAACAAAAAATGAACAAATTTTTTTGTTATGATTAAAATTGTCTACCAGTTGCAGGATTTCATTGTCATTTTTCCGCGGGCAAAGGTTAAAGTTACTTTGGTTGAAGTATTGATCAATTTTATTAAATGAAGAATCATTCCCAATGTCGTAAGTGCTTCTGTATTTGGCAGATAGCTTCCATTGGCGACTTGTGATTTCAATGAGGTTTTGGGAGTGCCATCGGCCAGCCCATCTGGCATTCAGCTAAGGGTAACCAATAGACAGGCCGATCGGCACAACAATACCAGAGATTATACATGAAATGCCAGGCTATTTCGAAACAACCATAGGCCAGCACATTTTCGGATAACCAACCATAAACACCGGACTGACCGATCCGCACAGCAATATCAGAACTTATACTTGAAATGTCAGCCATCCGCCAAGCAATTTGGGCCAACCATCGGAATGGGCATTTGCGTTAACCATCCGGCAGTCTTTTAAGGATAACCATCAGCCAGCCCAATGCGTACAGCAATACCAGAGTGTATAGAGAAAATGTAAGATCGCGGTTGTGTAAAAGTTTTTAAAGAAAGAAAAACTTTTTATTAAGCACCGAAGCGCGCGGGACTACTAGTTGTAAATAAATCAGCAATGACAATTTTTCAAAAGAAGAAAACTAAAAGGGAGTTCAAGTGCCAAATAACTCCCTAATAAGCACCGTTTATTCAGTGTTAAGGCACTGTTAGATCACTGTTAAGTAAGTGATCAATCACTGTTAATTCGCTGTTTAGTAAATTTTCATGCACAGATAATTCATTGCTTAGTTGCTATTTAGTTACTAATCAGTCACTTTCTTGTCACTGCTCAGTCACTGTTCAACCACTGTTAAATCACTGTTAAGTCATTAGTTAGTTACTGTTTGGTAACTGTAAAGTAATTGATCTGTCACTGTTAATTCACTGTTTAGTCACTGTTGAGTAACTGTTTAGTCACTGCTCAGTTATTGTTTAGTCACTGGTTTATCACTGTAAAGTCACTGTCAAGTAACTGTTCAGTTACTGTTTAGTCACTGTTCTGTCACTGTTCTTTCCCTGTTAAGTCACAGCTCAGTCACTGTTAAGCCACTGTTTAGTCACTCTTTAGTCACTGTTTAGTCACTGTTTAGTCACTGGCTTATCACTGTAAAGTCACTGTTCAGTAACTGTTCAGTATCACTGTTAAGTCACTGTTCAGTCACGGTATAGTCACTGTTAAGTCACTTAACCCCTCTTTCCACCTCCTTTCCCCTCTTTCGCTCCTCTTTCACAGCGTCACGTGACGCTGAAATCAAATTTTCTTCTTCTTCTTGATTGGCCCGATGCATGCATCACAACCGTTCGACGGTCTCCGCAAGTCGCTTCTGCTCCGTGCGAGATGGGACCAGTTGGTCACACCAAGCTTGGCAAGGTCTGCCCGAACCTGGTCATCCCATCTTAGTCGAGGTCTCCCCCGCCTGCCTCTTCCTCCGTAGTCAGCCGCCTTCGAATAATAAGCTTTCCTTACTGGAGCTTCTTCGTCCATCCTGGTGACATGTCCTAACCAGCGCAGCCGCTGTTGCTTTATGCGCTTGACCAGACAGGTGTCCCCATAGAGCTCATACAGTTCGTCATTATTTCGAATGCGGAAATCATCGCCAACTTTTAAAGGTCCATAAATCCTCCGAAGAATCTTTCGTTCAAACACGCCAATCGCCGCTTCATCCGCTGCTGTCATTGTCCATGCTTCTGCGCCGTATTGCAGGACTGGGATGATAAGCGACTTGTATAGGGCTAATTTTGTTCTTCGCTTGAGGTCTCTGCTCTTGAGCTCTCTACTTAGCCCGTAGTAGCATCGGTTTGCAAGAGTGATCCTTCGTCGGATTTCCAGACTGATGTTGTTGTCGCTGGTTATCGTCGTTCCGAGGTAGACAAAATCCTCTACAACTTTAAAGTTGTATTCTCCCATTGTAACAGATTGTCCAAGACGCAAGGACTTTTTGTCCGCGGATACGAGGTATTTCGTCTTGTCCTCATTTACCGCCAAACCCATCAGTTCTGACTGCCTCTCAATCTCTGAAAACGCCCTGCTTACCGCCCGTTCGTTTTTGCCGATGATGTCGATATCATCGGCATATGCGAGTAGCATTAGATCTTTATAAATAAAGGCGCCCGTTCTGTTGGCATGTGGGCACCGGCGCAGTATATATTCCATCAGTAGATTGAAGAAGTCACACGATAAGGTATCGCCCTGCCTAAAACCTCTCTTGGTATCAAATGGTTCGGAAAGGTTCTTTCCTATTTTGACGGAGCTTTGTGTACTTCTCAACGTCATCATGCAAAGACGGACGTACTTTGCTGGTATACCAAGGGTAGACAAGGCTTCAAAAAACCTTGACCTTATCGGCGTGTCGAAGGCTGATTTATAATCAACAAATAGATGGTGTGTGTTGATGCCTCTCTCATAGGTCTTCTCCAGGATTTGTCGTAATGTGAATATCTGGTCTGTGGTGGATTTACCAGGTCTAAAGCCACACTGATAAGGTCCAATCAGTGTGTTAATAAGCGGCTTAAGACGTTCACAAATAATGCGCGACAGAACCTTATATGCAATGGGAAGGAGACTGATCCCGCGGTAGTTGGCGCAAACTGCAGGGTCTCCTTTTTTAAAGATTGGGCATAGAACACTTAAATTCCAATCGTCGGGCATGCTTTAGTCAACCCATATACGGCAAAGTCAAATTCGAAATCAAATTTTACTCCTACAAAAATCTTTCGTACCGAAAGATTTCGAAAATTTTAATTTAGTACATTTACTGAAAAAATGAACTTTCAAATGATGCTGCTTTTATCTGCATGATTTGTCAAAGTGACATTTTATACTAATAACCGTAACCGAAACCCGAAACAGAATTAGGTTAATAACCGTAATCAGTACCGTAACCGATATTCCACTACCGTAATATAACCGAAACCGGAAAACAGCGATCGGACTATTTTCGGATTCAATCTCTGCTTTTAATTGTAAAAAAATTTAGTGAAAAAGGCCTAGGAAATTGATTAAATACTAGCTTAGCTTATTATATTTATTACCTTAAATAAACCATACATTATAAATCAAATATAAAATTTTATAGAAAATTATATAAAAAAACGGAATGAAATTTCTTTCCACTCAACTCTCGTGGCCAGTTCTATAAATCCAATTTATGAGTTTTAAACATGCGTCGACTATTTACCATTCCATTTGGTGCTCATTAGGACCACCTGTCATCACCTGTAATTACCAACAACTAGACTACAGTTAATGTCATGTCTTGATCAATATAATCATTAATGTTGCCAACGCTCTCACACACACACACACACACCCATACACTCACCTATTATCTGCATAATTAATTGTGAATGTTAATGTCGATAATATACAATTAACATGCACATTTTCCACGTTGGCCTTCCACATTAATTTATGCATTTTTCTGAGATTTAAAATTAATTTCGCATTTTGCGCTAAATCAACTGTAAATGTGATAAATTAATAGTTGAAATAAATCACAGAGCTCTGAAAAAATGTTGGATTTGCACTAAGCAAAAAATAAGTAACAGAAGAAACAACAAAAATCGAATAACATTAAAAATGGAAAAGGCAAAAAGGAATTCACTAATCGGTTTAACCTGAAAGTCCTTGGATTTGGGTTGGTTGCTTTTTACGAGGCAAAAGTTACTTAGGCAAAAAAAAGGGTGTTAAAAATGCTTAACACAGCAGCTGTGCATCCAATTTGCTTTTGTGAAATTTTAGTACACCTTTAAAAACATCAACAAATTTCGTGATGAAAGTTTGTTGTCACTTTTAATTGCTGCATATTTAATGTGCTCGCCTTGTGCTGATTACTCTGAGTTTTATGCGTTTTTCATGGCACGATTTTCTCCCCTTTTCATTTTCATCAACCATTTCTCGCTCGCATTGCATATTTTAGTTTGCTGTTTGTTATACTTTAGTCTTACAATGTCCATTACACATAATTTTCTATGTACATTGAGCATAAAAAGTGCATAAAAAGAGAGAAAAAACAAAATATGGAAACCTGCAATAATAATAAAAATTATAATTTGCGTTGCCAACGCAATGACCAAACGAATGAAGGGTCGGTTGCGCTTTTCAGCTTCATTTTAAACGATGATACTTAAATTTCCATTAAAGCACTTGCCCGCAACCATCAATAACTGGCCAAGGAAAATGTTACTCGGTCTCCGCATTGAACCAAAAGTCAAGCATGCGGCTGCGGTTTGTGTGCCCATTCCCGTTCCCATTCCCCAGTTACAGTTGCCACTCCAAATGTGGGTGGTTGGGGCTTTTTTTTTTGCATGGTTGCTACCAAATATTTACTGTGCACAACTTTTGCAAATACATAATTGATAGAGATGGTAATAGCTGCCATATTTAAAGTGCAGTTGAGGGAATTTAAAAATTGTTTTAAATTCAATTACTAAGTCCTAGTTTTGTTTTTAAAGGGAGTGATAAACATGATGCAACGTCGCTCGTAACTCATGCTTTATTGCAGACTAAAATAAGTTATTACAAATTTTGTAAAGGTGACTAAAAGCTTGGAAAAACAAGTAAGAGTGTGGCAGTCGAGTGCTCCGACTGCAAAATACTAATAAAATAAAATTTCAATTAAATGGGGCGGCGCACTTGCATTACTTTGGTGTGTACACTTTCTTCCTTCCTTCTTCCTTCCTTCTTCCTTCCTTCCTTCTTCCTTCCTTCCTTCTTCCTTCCTTCTTCCTTCCTTCCTTCCTTCCTTCCTTCTTCCTTCCTTCTTCCTTCCTTCTTCCTTCCTTCCTTCTTCCTTCCTTCTTCCTTCCTTCTTCCTTCCTTCTTCCTTCCTTCTTCCTTCCTCCTTCCTTCCCTTCCTTCCTTCTTTCTTCCTTCTTCCTTCTTTCTTCCTTCCTTCCTTCTTTCTTCCTTCTTCCTTCCTTCCTTCTTCCTTCCATATTCCTTCCTTCTTTCTGCCTTCTTCCTTTCTTCTTCCTTCCTTCCTTCTTCCTTCCTTCTTTCTACCTTCTTCCTTCCTTCTTCCTTCCTTCCTTCCTTCCTTCCTTCCTTCCTTCTTCCTTCCTTCCTTCTTCCTTCCTTCCTTCTTCCTTCCTTCTTCCTTCCTTCTTCCTTCTTCCTTCCTTCCTTCCTTCTTCCTTCTTCTTCTTCCTTCCTTCTTCCTTCCTTCCTTCCTTCCTTCCTTCTTCCTTCTTCCCTTCCTTCCTTCTTCCTTCCTTCTTTCTTCCTTCTTCCTTCCTTCTTCCTTCTTCTTCTTCCCTTCTTCTTCCTTCCGTCTTTTTTTTTTCTTCCTTACTTCTTCCTTCCTTCCTTCTTCCGTCCTGAACCGAATCCTTTGGAACCGGTTCGGTTCGGATTTTCTTGGGTCCGATGAACCAGACCATGAACCGAACCCCTGAGCACTTTTTCGAAAAATTAGGTCCGGTTCAACCAATTTAGTAGTTTGACCAACAACACATATAGGGAAATATAGAATTATGTAATCTGACTGCTATCGCTCAAGAAGTTCTCCAATCTAACGATTTGTCTCTATATCAGATTTATACAATCACCGTCGATAAAACTCTTATCATTAAGCTGCAAATATTGCAACTGCAGAGAAAAGAAATGCAACTATGAAGAATGTTGATGAAGGTTGCTCATGTAAATCAAAAGTATTTCTTGATTTAGACGATGACCAAGTTACCTCAAGAGATTTTCTGGAGTGCTCTATAATATATAAAATCTTTTGATTATAGAAAAATTGAATAAAACTTCTGCTAGACTGTGTGTCGCTTTACTAACTCTTAAAAATTTTTGCATTCAGAGTTCTTTAAAGGAGCTCCACCTAAAAACATTTGAATGGATCGTAAAACATCTGTTTATTGCTGCAACCAATTATTATAATATATTAAACTTCTTAAAAATTGCAGGATTCACAATTACTACGAAGTGAATTTTATTCCGCTTGCTTTTCATATCGAGCAATTGTTCTGAAATCTTTTGTTTATAACTAACAAAACAAAAAAACCCTGACAAGACGGACAAACAAGAAAAAAAAATGGTGCTTAACAGAACATTACACTTTATATGGTGAAGATCCACATGCGCTGAAAAGAAATTCCTAATGAAAGTTTTCGAAATTCACACTTAAATAAATCAACTTCCATAAAAATATCAAATATAAAATCTGTAAATGATGTTATAGATTCCTTTGACAATTCTCCAAGAGAACATACATCGACAAATGTTTTAAAATTTTGCTAGGTAAAACACAAGGCCTTAAAATATAACTATACTTGCTGTTCCACAACTCACATATCAGTTGAACGGGTCTTTTTAACACTTAAGTTTGATCTTTCTGATCTAAGCCCCCTCGCACACAGACGCGGAGCTGAGCAGAGCTAGTGCAGCTTACGAATTTTAAATACTAAATGCTCCGCTCAGCTAAGCTATTGGTGTGCGGGCTCGCTATGTGCTCTGTGCGTTTGATTTTCCAAAGCTGATATGCTACTCTCAGCGCCGCACAGACAGCGGTGGGCCTAAGAGCTTGTATTGGTAAACAGCTCCTAGCAGATATAATGCTTATTAACTTAAACTTTGAAGTTCTCAAAAGTTGTGTCAGCTAATAAATTTGATTACCGTAGAACTTTTGTAATTTGATTACTACAATTTTGGTAAATTTGATTACTACAATTACATTTTTATACCCGTTACTCGTAGAGTAAAAAGGGTATACTAAAGTCGTGCAAATGTATGTAACAGGCAGAAGGAATCATTTCAGCATATAAAGTTATATATTCGATCAGCATCAACAGCCGAGTCAGATTTAGCCATGTCCGCCTGTCCGTCTGTCTGTTCGTATGAACGCTCGATCTCAGAGACTGTAACAGGAGCAGAACCACAATTTTTGGCATGTGTGTCGGTTATACTGTACCTATATCGAGTTTAAAATGAGATTTGAAAATCTCCACCTCTGTATATTTAAATGTTGAAAACCGTCTTTCTCTGTGTATGAACGCGTTGATCTCAGAGAGGTGACATGATATAACCCCAAAGGACTTCCGGGTTAGTTCGTTTTTTTCCCCCAAATTGGGCGCTATGTCCGAAATAAAAAAAAAAAAAAAAAAAAAAAAAAAAAAAAAAAAAAAAAAAAAAAAAAAAAAAAAAAGGGGAAATACGATACGTCTGTAGAATTAGTAGGTTAGTAGAAAAAAAAAAAAAATTTTGTCTGCCATATCTAGCCGTAAAAAAAAAAAAAAAAATACAGAGACTTTTCGGAAAGATATTTATTTTATATTATTTTTTATTTTGCTTTTATAATTTTTTTTTTTGAGATTTTATTTAAAAAGAGCAGCATTAAACTGTTAATAAAATGTGCTTGAAATTGTTTTAGTAGAATGAGGTAGGTTGTTCCAAAGGTACATGACATTATAATAAAAAGGTTTAGAGCTTTCCAGTTTGCATCTTCAGGACACCATTTGACGATGCAAAATTTAGCAAATCAAATAAATATGAAGTTCCTTATTAAATATTATTTTTGCAAAGTTTAAATATTTTACCGTGAATCCAGTTGTTTATTTAAACTTAACCTTTGGATTAAGTAGGTGGTTCGTGTGTATTGTAACATGGTCAGTTAGACCGAGATTATATACGTACCTAGATATGTTATTAAATGCTACTTTTATTTTATTCTAACTAGTCATAACACTGTTCGTAAATATATCTATCCCATATGACAGTGTTGAAATAAGGAAAGCTTTCAGTTACCTAAATTTAGAAGGCAGAAGTGTTTAGTATGGTCGAGTGCCCCGACAGCAAAATACCCTGATCCAAGTAATGTGGTTCCTATGGCTTTGAATTACTTTTATTTTAAAATTTATTTGAATAAATGGGGAGGCGCACTTGCTTATCTTCGGTGTTTTTGCTCGGATCTTATTATGGTATACAGAATAGATAGATATTGGGCCAAACTAAATATATATTAAGTCACTATGTTCAAACTTAAAAATTGTGGCCCTGACAGTTTTTCGCGGTTAGAAGGAGAAGGAGGAGGAGTTTGCCAAATCTGAAGCAAACTTTATTTGGGTACGGTATCAACAACAACAATAATTACAAACAATAATTTGAAATTTCACAGTCTCTGTTATCACAAGAACTTAAATCATACAGGCCTGTTCTCAATTCCACTTCAGTTTTGTATAAACCTTAGTACGTTGAACTCTATGTTATATGAAAGGTGACACTCATATCTACGGTTACTGGATCCGATTTCAGTAAAAGTGGATTTGCTCAAGCAGTTGAAACTGACAGCTCAATGTCAAGTGGATTCAATTCGTAGAAAAGGGAAGCCTTGATCTAGTAACCACAGATTTCCTTTACACCTTTCATTTAAATTTGTAAAAGTAAGCTGGCCAATTCAAACGTTTATGCGAAAACCGAAGTGGAATTGAGATCAGAACTGATAATTTTTTTCTAATCATGTAAAAGATATAGTTTTTATAAGTCCCTGCTGAATGATGTTTTTTTTATATAAAACATTCAAAAGCATATAAAATGTATAGACAATTGTACCTGATTTACTGACAAATTTCCAGTATAGAAGAAGATTGTAAACCTGTCCTGATCCTCTGTAAAATGGGGTCAGTTGGAGTTTTTTGGGTCCATCGAATTGAACTACGAATAGAACGCTTCAAATTTATAACCTCCCGAATCAAGCACCAACTGTTTTAATAAAAGATTTTTCTTAATTAAAGTCTAGATTTTCGTAAAACGATTTGATTTGGAACTAAACTGGGACTTTGTATGTGAAGTGAGATAGATCATAGAGAATTAAAACTGCACGCATTTAATCTACTAGATCTACCTTAATTTAAGCAGTCAGCTTAAAACCGCTCAACTTTTGTCAGCTAATATAGTTGTAGGCATATTTGTGGTACTCCACGTACATATAAAGGCATGCAGCTTTAATTCGAAATGCAAGCGAACTCCATCGAGTAAAAATAGTTCATAGTACATATATTGACCTCCTGTATACATTTTTTCCCACAATTTTCTTGAATTTTAAAATATTTTGTTATTCGCCCTGAACATTATGAGTAGTTTTCCTTAACGTACTATGCTTTTTTTTGAGAATGTACATTTCCTGTGAAATCACCAACCACACACAATTACATAAATGTGTCAGTGGATCTAGGCTACTACATATTTCATTTGAAAGATAGAAGAGTTAAATCGGTTTATTGGTTCAGATGTTACGGCAAATTATGTGGGAACTTTTCTTTTAAAAAAAATTTCTTTTTTAAAAAAATGGCAAATAGCATATCATAATATATCTGGAGAACGACAAGATAGACAAATTTTTAGTCAATTTTTGAACTCAGCATTCCAAAATACTTCAGAATCAGGTATCAAATTCAATGAAAAGACTTTTTATTAAATTTTGTTGACTATTGTTATGGAAGCTGCGATCCACTCAGTACTATTTAGTCGGCCGGTCGCAACGCCCAAAAATTTGTGTCCAAATTAGGGGTGGGCGATAAGTCCGAAACGGACTTAACGGACAAAATAAAATTTGGGCGATAAGTCCTTGGGGGTTATGTCATGTCACCCTCAGAGATTATAAGAGGTAGAGCCACAAATTTTTGCATGTATGTAGGTGTATACTGTACCCAGATCAAGTTTGGTCCGGATTTGGCAAATTCCTCCTCCTCCTTCTTCTAACCGCGAAAAACTGGCAGAGCTACAATTTTTAAGCTTGGGCCTAGTGACTTAATATATATTCAGTTAGGCCCAATATCTGTCTGTTCTGTATACCACTATAAGATCCGAGCAAAAACACCGAAGATATGCAAGTGCGCCTCCCCATTTATTCAAATAAATTTTAAAATAAAAGGAATTCAAAGCTATAGGAACCACATTACTTGGAACAGGGTATTTTGCTGTCGGGGCACTCGACCGCAACACTCTTACTTGTTATTCTATTACTATTTAAAATAATAAGTATTTATAAATCGAAACTATTCTTTTATGTTCAAGCAGACCGAACCTTGGGTTCAGGGGTTCGGAATCCTGTACGCGAACCGAACCTTAGACTTTACAACAGGTTCGAACCAACGGACCGAACCTTCTACAAATTTTTAGAAGTGTGCAACCTTGCTTTTGAAATTGAATTTCTTTAAATATTTTCAGAGCTTTTTAATTCTTATATAAGTGTTCCTTACAAGCGATGAATGTTCAGAATATCGTGACTTAGACGAAATTTGACGATCGCACAAATCGTATAGTAATTTCCAAGGACGAATTGTAGCGATATCTGGAGATGTATGGGATATTTTAAAATATTTTTGTTAATTAATTAGAAACAATTAGGAACCTTGTAGATTGGTATATTGACGCGTGGTTAAGAATCTTCCATCTACGAACACAAACTTAATAGACTTTGTGTACTTTGGGTACAAGGTTTACAAACAACGTACGGTGAGAAACTGAAATTGCTTATGCTTTTATGCTTCTGTCACACACAATGAAAATTAGTCGAGTATGTATATTTGAACTCTGAAAAATTCTAAATTGAAATATCCATTATCGCAAATCAAAAACATATTTTCCATACATCTTTTTCGAGTTCAACGTGCCTTTGAAATTCCATGTGTGCAATTCCATTTCTTTTCAAACTAAATCAAATCCCTCGGGAACAATTTAACTCAATGAAATATAACTTGATAGTTTGATTAATGACATTTTTTTTGGATAAAAACTTCTTATCTGAAATGTATGTTGAAAATGAACCAAGTTGTAGCTGACTTGGTTCTTGTTGAAATTGCAAAGCCCTTTTTCAGTAACGACTGAGCTAGGAGTCTGCTTGGTTGCTCACAATGTCATTTTCAATTATTTTAATATTTTGTCTAATTTTGCCAATGAGTTGTGCCTATAGCTTCTTAGGCAATATCAGACGGGATTATTGTGACATATATTGTGAAAATCAGTGTAACATTAAAACTTGGAAAAATTGCACTCAAGTGGATAATTGGATAGTCACTAACAATTACGAATTGCAATTATCCGGGGGATACTTAAACATAAATTGGCAAAATAATGCATACGTGAACTTAAATAACCTTAAACGACTAGCAACCGATGTAAACCAACTGAGCGCTGAGCTAATTCAAATAACAATTTACTATTTGGGAAATGAAAGTGCTTTGCTTCCAGGCATTCAATATCTTAAAGCTCTACAGATAAACAGTGTACAAAAATATGAGCATAGGTTTATGTGGTCAGGTCAAGGAGAAGTTCTAGTCATTGAGAGGGACATTCATATAATCTATGGTCCCCGTGTTTTATATGTACAATATCTGCCAAATAATAATAGTAGTGAGTTACGGAAACGCCTAAGTGACTACCTAAAAGATTGTGCAAAATATTTAAAGTCCATTGAGTTCAATGGGTTTTCCAATGAAAGTTTTAAACACGTTATAGTTGAAAGTAAAATATTGCAAAGTCAAAAGCTTTTAAACTTTCTTGGATTTACACAAATGAGAATTCAGAACATCACGGCCGCTCCCTTAGATGACTTGACAAGCTTAAAGGCATTGGAGTTTGTGAACACTATTGTAGAGGATACAACATTTTTAAGGTGGGTATAATATTGTGACGAAAGCATATTCAAGCTCCAAAACTTCAGTAATCTTTTGAATCGAAAAATATAAAATTTAATGTTAGAAAACTTAAGACTTAATTATTATTTTCAAATAGTTAGGTTTAGGAGGTTTCAAAAAAATGTATGATAAGAACCTAATTCCAAAAGAGGTAGAACTAAAATTTATTGGCAAACAGCTTTTTCAGTCTCTGGCAATGTGGTCGACGGAGGAAGACCAAGCCCGTCTTTTTCTATGCCATCTCCTCCGTCAGTTTTAAAGCTATCTTAACCAAATTTAGCACGAAGTCTTTTGGTACAAAATACGCTGCACATCGGATGACTATAGCATATAGCTGCCATAGTAACGATCGGTCGAAAAACTAGTTTTACTGAGAACAACTTTCTTGTCTTCAACGCAATCGTTCCCAAACCTCGTATTTATCAGTTTTCTATGCTTTCACATGATTCCACCAAGATTTATAAAAATCGGACAATTGCTCTAAAAAACATTGTTTTTAATGCTATCGCTCCCAAACTTGTTACTGAACAATATTATATGCCACCATATAATTCTGTCAAGTTTGATCCAAATCGGATGACTATAGCATATAGCTGCCATGGGAACGATCGCTCGAAAAAGTACAGGGTGGTCCATATAGTGTTTGGAATTTGACCGGTTCATAATGTGACTTTAAAATCGTCAAATGTCATTCGGAAAGCGACTAATATTTAGTAATAACTTTGATATTTACGAAATGGTTCGCTCTTCGCTTGGGAAATGTTAAAAACAAATTTCCAAAACTCAATTTGTGGATCAATTCGCGAAGTCAGTTCGTGAAACTAGAGTGTTGGTGGATAATCCAACCCGTGTACGAACTCGTCAGGTGCTCTTGACCGAAAACATTGCCAAGTCTGTCGAGGTGTTCATTTGACCGAAATTGTTTTTCATAAATAAATGACATGAACCAACCTTTCCAATAAATGCTCAGCAAGAAGTATACCAAAAGGAAAAAATGAAAAAGGACTCGTGTATTTAAGGACCTAGCTTGTTAGAGTTTTTGTATTCCAAATTACAAACACCCACGTTGCCTCGTAGCCTCGGCCACAACTCACTTCTAGCTGTTTTTGGCGGAATCAATGATCTGCTGCCGGCTGTAACGATTCATAGCTTGTGCACGAGTAACACAAGCAAGCAAAATCAACAACATGTGAGAGCAAAAGAGATAGAAAGATAACGTTTGAAAATTTTGCAGTTTGTAATTGACAGTGTGTGTGTGTGAGACCTCGCTTGAGCTCGCAACAAACCGAGTAAGCTTGCGGATTTTTTGTTTCGAGCGCGAGTCAGTAAGATTGCTTGTACCTGGCATTTCGACATATCTCCGACGACATATCTCCGCCCAGTACATATTGCCGGCGGAGATATGTCGCTTTTTCCTGGTTTCCAGTGTTACAAAGAACATATCTCCGCGCGGAGGTATGTCGTTTTGAAACGACATATCTCGACCGCGTTACAAACGACAAGCTGGTTAGAAAGAGAGAAAAAACGGGAAAATTCCTTTTTGGCGCGTGCCAGCTTTAGCTAGTATAGCACAGTGGTTTAGAGGGATGGTTTTTTGAAAATATTTTCTTTGCAAATGAGTAAAGGGTTACCGGGTATATAACAATCAGTCTCTCTTTCTTACTTGCTTTAACAATAACACAGTTCGACAAAATACAACTTTTACAAAGTATCATGTAATTTTAATACTTCAATTCAAGGCATCTTAGCGTATCGCGTTTCCTTCAAAGAAGGCTATTTTAATTGAAATTTGTCTTTTTCTTTGAAACAATGACGAGTTTTATTCGTCTAGTATAATTTTGATGAAGCCCAAATAGTTCGTTTTAAAGCGTCATATCTCCACGCGGAGATATGTCGTTTGAAACGCCGCGGAGATACGACGTCGGAGCTATGTCGTTACCCCCTCGTCCGTGGCGGTTCGGTCAGTCACAAGCTTGTACTATTTTTACTCGTGCAAAAAAAAAAGCTTGGCCCGTTCTGAGTCAATGTTATAGCAATTATTTCGATTGTGTCAAAGCAAAGTAACGAGCATAGGGGTCATTCTTTTATAAACCGAACAGTTAAAAAAATTTTTATTTTTCATTTTAATACAAAAAAATCCGAAATTAGATCTCGACATGCCCATCATAACGTAATTTGCAGTTTTGCACAAAAATTTTTTGTTAATTTTATAAACAATTTCAAAAATCGCCAAAAACGGAAAAATGGAAAAGAAGGGTTTTTTAAAAACGTGATATCTCAGGTTTGGTTTATCGGACAGGTATCAAATTGATACTGGTGAAAAGTATTTTACTGTAGCTACTCAAATAATAGTTTTATAGATTTTTAAATTATTTGATAATATTAAGTAATTGTTGCTAAAAAATATTTATAATTTTTTCTCAGTGTTAACCACCATGATATAGCTTCTAAGCATAAACAATGTATTGTCCTAAACGTAACTTAAGGGCATCTTTTTATTTGTTTATAACTTCAAAAATTCATAACTTTTAAACCATAAAAGTCTCCATCTTTTTGAAAACATCAAAATTTAAGTTATATTTAGGGCAATAAATTGTTTATCCTTAGAAGCTATATCATGGTGGTTAACACTTAGAAAAATTATAAATAATTTTTAGCAACAATTACTTAATATTATTAAATAATTTAAAAGTCTATAAAATTATAATTTAAGTAGATACAGTAAAATACTTTTACCAATATCAATTTGAGACCTGTCCGATAAACCAAACCTGAGATATCACGTTTTTAAAAAACCCTTCTTTTCCATTTTTCCGTTTTTGGCGATTTTTGAAATTGTTTATAAAATTAACAAAAAATCGCAAATTACGTTATGATGGGCATGTCGAGATCTAATTTCGGATTTTTTTGTATTAAAATGAAAAATAAATATTTTTTTAACTGTTCGGTTTATAAAAGAATGACCCATAGACGAGACGAGTAAATGCGCGAGTGTGATAGAAAATTAAGTGCTTGTTGTAGGGGACTCGTGTGCATAATATAAATAAATATGGGCATTTCCATTCTGTCGAACCGTGACCATCGTTCAAAATAAAATGAATTTTTAATTCGTTTTTTACTGTACAATATAGCTCTTAGCAAGCACTTAAGTTGGTGTTAAAGTGTATAGCAAGTGAAATTCGGTTTCCAAAATAATGACAAAATTGGAAGCTATTCGAACGTGACAAAAACAGAAGTGTTTTTCGCGGGGCCAGCGATATATATAGACAAAGTTTAGCGAAACCTAACACAATAACTAAGCCCAAATAATCTTAATATCTTATGAATGAATAGTTCTTTGAAATATATATTATTTGATTTAAAAATCTTCAGGACATTTTTTTTGTAAAAAAATATTTATCTCTGTCGAACGTAACATTTTTTCCATCATTATATTTATGTGGTTTCTGCTATAATGCGAAGCAAAAACTTACAGTTAATTGCATTCGCATAGTTTCTCAAGGTTTCTTATGCATTCATGTACACCCCTTTGTACCATCAGAAAGATTTTAGATAGCGAAAGTACATGTAATCTATAGTCACGTTTTTGCAAAAAATGAAGGCCCCTCTTCTGGTCTAGAGGGCTAAATTTTACATGTTTTTTACAAATTCGTGGAAAGAAATGGGGAAGAGATTTTGTAATTCTGTTTTTTGTATTTGGTTGTACAATTCATTATAAAAAAAAATACAAAATTAAAAATTTGTGAAGGCGAGGGCTGTTAAAAAAGTTTTCGGGATCCAAAGTAGGCTCTTCCAAAAAAAGAGGTGTCAATGGTGCCCACGTTTCCGGGAGTTACAATTATCAAAAAGCTAAACGGAAGATGGGAAGTTGGTTAGTATGAATGCCTTTATCGTCCGTAGCAGAATTGTGAAAATAAAATTGAATTGGAAAAAATGGCGGCCTTTCAAAAACGAAAATCGATTTTTTACCATTTTTTTTGCAGTGCAGTGTACAAAAAAACAAGTGAGAAAGTCGGTCAAGCCCGACTATAACATCCTCTGTACCCGGTGTATATGCTGAATGCGTCACTGCCACTGTGTTCATCTCTTAGTTTTCTCTCTCTCTCTCTCTCTCTCTCTCTCTCTCTCTCTTTGATGCATGCAATGCGGTGTTGTTTGCGTGTGCGTGGGAGGCGTCTATATTAAACTTTTTTTCTCATAACTTGAGAACCGCTCATCCGATCTTTATCATTTCTTCAAAAGATAGATATTATCAGCAAAAAGATAGATATTAATAATGACTAACTATCTCTAGAAGGTACAAATCATCTATCTACAAAACTGTGGGAGATATGACGTTTTTTCGATATTGCGGGGGCGGGAGGGGGCGTGGCAAAATTGGAAAATAAACTTGATCTGCCTGCAAGTATAAGAAGCATTTGTCCCATACATGTCAAACCTCTATCTCTTACCATCTCTGAGATCTGTTTGTTCATACGGACGGACAGACGGACATGGCTATATCGACTCGGCTGTTGATGCTGATCAAGAATATATATACTTTATAGGGTCGGAAATTATTCCTTCTCCCTGTTACATACTTTTGCACAAACTTAATATACTCTATGTACCTTCGGTACAGAGTATAAAAAATAGTAATAAAAAGTTCTGAAAGCTTGAGGTAGGGACAATAGCCACGTTAATTCTGCGTCCACAAAGCCCTACATCATTAAAATCGGTTCAGTAGAACTTGAGAAAACGTGGGCACCATTTTAAAAAACGTGGTTTCGAGAAAAAAGCGTTCAAAGTTTAAAGTAATGTGAAAATTACTTGTATTTGTGATCACTTTGGTCAACAAAAAAGACTATCAGGCCTGTTCCGAATTCCGAAAACGAGTGGAATTGTCGCAAATCGAGTTGATTGCTGTTCTGAATTCCGCAAACCGACCAGAATTGTCGTTTTCAAAAGTTGTGCTGCAGAGTCAGCGGAATAAAAAGTAATTGCTATTAAAAGCATTAAAATAAATTCCAAAAATTATAAACTAATCAATTTAATAATGTTGATTATTTTTTAAATCGTTTAGCATCACTACTTAAAATGTTTGCAGGTTAAGTGTATATTAAAATCATTTTTTTATAAACATCTATAAAATACTGCGTGAAAAGCAAAACCGAGCGGTCGTTTTCAAACCGAGCTGTTCTGAATTCCACTTTACTTTTTAGTCTATTTCATCCGTCAATCGATAGCTGCTAGGGTTGCTTGATATAAATTAATGTATTTAGTTTAGCTGTATTTTAACAATATTTGATATCACAAATTTAAATGTAATAATTAAATATTGTTTTAAATTAAAATAAATTGACTTAATACGTAAATAAGAGCTTTGCAGATTAAAATTATAGAGATGATGACAACTCTGGCTGCTGTCGATATACACAAACGCGCGCGCAGGCCAGCCAGCCAGCTGTTTATGAAAGCGACTTCGAAACCGAGTTCGAAAAGTCAAAACGTAACCAAATCGTTCGGAATTGGGAACAGCAAAGTGTAAAACGTTCGTTTTCGTTTCGTTACTTTTTGAAAACGTTCGGAATTCGGAACAGGCCTTTGCGATTCTTTCCCTATGAAAATTTGATAAAATATGGTTTTTAATAATATTTAATTAGTTGGCCCAGGTTGACCTTTTTTTGGAAATGCCCATATGATTCAACATTCAATTCAATATGACAAACTCTAAATTAACTGGATTACACTTCGATTTTAATCATTTTCATATTGTCTAGATCAGCGGTGGGCAGTCTCATAGACTTTCTTATCCGCGCTAATTCCACGACGCAATTGATACTATAACAAACACACGCTGCACCGCGTTGATCGAAAGCAAATGACAAAAACAAGAATGTTGTACTCTTTCCATTATTTCTGCTGCCCACCGCTGGTCTAGATAATGCTAATATGTTTTATTTACAATTAAGTCATTAATATTTAAATCTAATATGGAAACTTGCATTATAGAAATTAATATGTTTATATTAAATGCTATGCACTATGCACTTTTTATACCCGTTACTCGTAGAGTAAAAAGGGTATACTAAAGTCGTGCAAATGTATGTAACAGGCAGAAGGAATCATTTCCGACCAGATAAAGTATATATATTCTTGATCAGAATCAACAGCCGAGTCGATTTAGCCTTGTCCGTCTGTCCGTCCGTCCGTCCGTCCGTCCGTCCGTCTGTCTGTATGAACACCTAGATCTCAGAGATGGTAAGAGATAGAGGTTTGACATGTATGGGACAAATGCTTCTTTTATCTGCACGCAGGTCAAGTTTGTTTCAAATTTTGGCCACGCCCCCTCCCGCCCCCGCAATTTGGAAAAAAGCTATATCTCCCACAGTTTTAAAGATAGATTTGTACCTTCTAGAGATAGTTAGTAATTAGCAAAATGAATCGATTTGCCGAATGAATGATAAAGATCGGATGAACGGTTCTCAAGTTATAAGCAAAAAACTGAACCAAGCCCTCCCCGCTACCACCCTAAAAAAAATGTTGCATACTTTTTGGATGGTCACACTAAGGAATGCGGGAACACTGTTAAACATGTTTCTTCATGAGTAACGGGTATATCGAAGTCGGTTAGAGCCGACTTTAACTTACGCTCTCGTTTTTACTGTGTATAGTTTAATAATACTTTTCTTAAAAACTTTGATTGATTTCAGGTCGATTTCACATTTTCAAACTGGTTTGGAGCATATTTTACTTGATGTAGGCCAGGAAGTTGATCTGCGAATTTTTCATAATTACACAAAACTGGAGACCATAGGTATTGTAACTGGAAAACCAATTCCCAGCCATAATCTCACAGCTTTTGTATGCGAATATCGAAAGCTAGACGATGGCTGGTTACAAAGACCAGAGTTTTGTAGATTCTCGCTAGGCACTGATGGCAGACAGTGCCCACAACGGTGTAACTGTAATCTGGAGTTTTCCACCGGACGGTTCATCATTAACTGCACGGGCCAAGGATTTGTGTATGTTCCAGAGCTCCCTACTGCAATCGTTGGCGAACCTGTTCTTTATTTTGGTAACAACAGTCTCAGAGTCCTGCCCAACAACTCTGTAAATGGATTTTCAAATCTCACGGAACTTTACTTGGACAATAATAAGGTGGTTATTCAAAATATTGACCAGCTACCTAAGAAACTTTATAATTTGGATATAAGTAATAGCGTTCTGCATGACAAAGCTGTGGAAATTCTTTCAAGTCGTGCAGAGAACGTACGTTTCATCTACTGCTGTGACAATGTTAGCTTAATATATGGTATAAGTACTCTGGAGGAAGCCTGCAGCAAAAGATGCAGTTGTTGCTTTAATCGAACCCATAAAATTATTATGTTAAGTTGCTTTCGAAGTCTAGAAAGTCTTCCAAAAAATGTAAATGTAAAATTAGCCCTACATCTAGATAACACTCGCGATAAAGCTCTTCCAAACTTGCAATTTGATTCACTTCAAGAATTGGATTTGACTAACAATCAACTAACTTATCTAAGCATTAATCAATTGCCGCCAAATATTACCTACTTGGACATCAGAAATAATAGTTTAGAGACTCTTGATGATAGGGTAATGAAATTTCTATTAGAGCGCCATCAAAACAAACAATTAAGTATCAAACTTTCAGGCAATCCCTGGAAATGCAATTGTGAATCGAAAATGTTCCTAACTTTTCTCAGGGATCGGGAGCCCAAAGAATATAGCGATACCCTAAAGCGAGAAAGTAATTTACAGGGAAATTGTCCCTTAAAATGCTTTTGCTGTCTTAACTATAATACAAAGCAGTTTATGATCAATTGTAGTAATAAAGGACTTTTTGAAATACCCAGCTTACCTTATCTCCCAAATGCTAGTGCCGTACTTCTATTCGACAACAATAAGCTCGAGAGTTTGCCCAAAAGTCTTAAAGACCTACCAGGCTATGAAAATCTGCACGAACTTCATTTGGCTTCGAATCATTTAAGAATTATTGACCAATTGCCAGATAAAATTACCCACTTTAATATACAAAACAATAAGTTAAGTACACTGAGCAAGAGCATCACGAATTTTCTAATCCATAGATCTCCAAATATTACGCTCCTGATCTCTGATAATCCTTGGACATGCAGTTGCCAAGAAAAACACCTTCTTGAATTAAAAAATAAACTAGCTAGAAATATTTCCGATTTACATTATACCGAATGTAGTAGCGGGACTTTGCTGTTTATTGTTGGAGAGGCGGATATTTGTCCTACAGTTGTTACACTCTATGTTTTCGGTTTTGTTTCGCTCTTAATATTGTCCGTCCTGTTTAACTGCCTCATATGCCATAAGAAGGTCATTAAAATGTGGCTCTATGAGAAAAATATATTAAAGGTACTTTCCACCCGACCAGATCTGGATGATAAAAAGAAATTTGATGGCTTTCTAGCATACTCTCATAAAGATTCGGAACTAGTAGCCGAGTATATAGACCGGTTGGAGAATGGTCCACATAAATATCAGATTTGCATCGATGAACGTGACTGGCTTATTGGACTGGAAATACCTTTTTGCATTTCTCAATCCATCGTGGACTCTAAACGTATCATCTTTTTGATAACTAAAAACTTTTTGAATTCCACTTGGGGTCACTTGGAGTTTGTTATGGCCCTGCATGAGACTTCCAGAGAAAGGTGCAAGCGTATAATTGTTATCCTCTATCCGGATGTAGAGAATTTCGATCTATTAGATAGTGATATGAAAAGTTATATGCTATTGAATACGTATTTTAAGCGAGATGAACCAAATTTTTGGAACAAATTAATGTATGCAATGCCACATGATCGTCTTTAGAGTTAGCTTGTTGCTGCCAATTTGCAAGAGATAAATAAATTGTTTAATAATTATTGTTTACACACCGAGAAAAAAATTGATATGAAATGGCACTCAACAATTCGACTTTTTTTATATCACTTTTACTCAGTAGAAAACTCTTTTCGTTTGAATATTTGAAATAATGTCAAAGTAGTTAAAGACAAAGGCTTATTCACTTACACTTTACTTTTTTGTACTTACCATACTTTTGACTGCGCTTATACTTAATACAAAAACATTATTCTTGATTTTTATGTATTTCTAAGTAATGTATTCAACATCTATTCAATTTAGTTTTTGGTATAAGTATATCACCGCTTCACCTTAAACCTATGTACCTCGAATTAAAATTGTTTAAGTTCATTTTTTGCTAGTTAAGATCAAAAGAACACTGTAACTATTTGAGGATAAGCATGCTCCTGGATTTGAGCTCGTCAAACATTGACTTTTCCAAAAAGTACACAGGCCAACAAAATGACCAACTTTGTGAGGTGCAGCCCAATTGATTTAAAAATATGATAAGTTTATGCTCACTGATCACAAAACTGGTTTCGGTATAGCTCCATCAGCTCTTGTTTCCAAGATATGGCGGAAAAACGAAAAAGTTGAATTTTTGGCACTCTAGTATTTATGGAGGCCACACTAGGCATAAATATGTGAGTTTATGAGCTATTTGCGATTAAGTACATTTCAATTCATTTTTAAAAAATCAAAGGCGCTATATAAGTTCAGCGGAAAGTGTCTAATTTGGCCTTTAAAGACAGACATATTTCGATTTATGGCATTTTTTTCAAAATAAATCATCCCATTTAAGCTAGCGCGGTTATTTGATAATTATTTTCGCCATCTGAGCATATGGCCAAACATATGATCTAATTTTGTGATTTTTATGGAATTCAAGTCAGCTTATTTGGCAAAGTTATAGCCTGTTAAAGACAAAAATAAATATTTAAATTTTTGGGATGAAAACTAGATTGTCACTCTAAATCTGTATAGGAACTGAAAAGAGGCTTCTTGATTAGGCATAAAGTGTTATATTTTTACATGTAGATGATAAATTCTATTTGGAAACAAGTAGCCTTTTCACAGTTCCTATAAATTTTTTTACTGACAATCTAGTTTTCCTCCCATAAATTTAAATATGTAATTTCGTCTTTAACAGGCTATAACTTTGCCAAATAAACTGATTAAAATTCCATAAAAATCACAAAATTAGATCATATGTTGGACTATATGCTCAGATGGCGAATATATTAATCCAAGAACCGCGCTATCTGAACGAAATGATTTATTTTGATAAAAATGCTATAGATCGAAAATTTTCTGTCTTTAGAGGACAATTTAGACACTTTCCGCTCTACTTATAAAGCGCCTTTGATTTTTAAAAAATGCATTGGTATGTACTTTATCGCAAATAGCTCATAAACTCACATATATATGCCTAGTGTGGCCTCCATAAATCCTAGAGTGCGAAAAATTCAACTTTTTCGTTTTTCCGCCATATCTTGGAAACAAGAGCTGATAGGACAAATCCAATGATACAGTTTTGTTTAGTGCAATCAATATTAACATAATCAGATAAAAATAGACCTGCACCAAAAACACTGTTGGGCTGTGGTATTTAACTATTTTGACTTTTTATTATTTTTATTATATAACATAAGTGTGTTTGTCAAAATATATATGTGACTACAGCTCTGCAAAAATATGTTTGTATTTTATTTCATATTAGCTTTATACCCGGCGACGCTCGGGTCTTTGCATTGTGTGCATATGCCACTAAAGGAAAATTTTCCAAATTTCGGGCATTGATTAATTTATATTAAATTAAAAAAAATCAACGACGGTAGTATGGGGAACCTGGTGATATACTTGTGTATGTATGAAATTCATTGTAATGTTTGGTTGAAAATTAATGTATAAAAAATTAAAAAAAAAAAATTGCATGCGACTGAAACGCGTAGGAGGGAAAATTCAAAATAAAAAGAAGTTTTATTTTGGATGATAAATGACGGCCAACCCAACCTACAGTAGCAAAAATCACATATGACAGGAAATTGGCCCAACGAAAACACAAAACTAATTAATTACTTAAAAACTAAGCAAGATAATTGCATATATTTACCGCTGGGACTGTTCGAAAGTTACTTAAGAACTGCCGCAAGGTCAGCTTGTCCCATTTTACGAACATCTGTTCTTGCTGATTTCCGCCACTTCAACGCCAGATTTGCACAAAATATCCTTTCTTTTTCTTTTAAATATCTTTCAAATGCGTCTAAATGCCTTTGGCGTAAGCCCTTTCTAATTTCTTTATCTTTATTTCTTAACCATTTAAACATTTGAACTAGTTAATAGATAGTCAGATATCGCAGGCGCCATAAAAATCACTGTGCAACAGTCAAAAAAACTACCAAGAACCACTATGCGGAATCGATAGTGCTACCCGAACTGAGTAAATCCCTATCAGCGTTTGGCTAGATTGGAATCACTTTTTTTTATGGACCCTCAAAGTTTTTAAAATTGGGTGTGCCAACCAAAAAAAGGTGTCATTAGTTTTGGGCAAACAGCTCATTCAGTTGTAGTGATAGCTGCAAACTGTCTTCGGCAAAGTTGTAGCTGACAGTCCGCAGAATAAATTCTTTATACAAAGATTTTTTAAAAATCTCATGTTTTCCGGTAGTATTTCTTTAAAAACTTTTTTTCAAAAACGTATTTTTTTACTTTTTCGAGTATAACTTTTAAAAAATCAGAAATTTTCGCACATTTTCTTTGGAGAAAATGAAGCTTTTGAGATACCAAACAACTTTTCTGAACAAGATTTTACAATCTGAACACTACATCCTCTAAAACGGCCCCAAAAGTGTGAATTTCCAAAAAAAAAAAACACATTTTTGTTGTCATTGTTTATTAGATACTCAAGTTTTTTACCAAAATAGCAGCCAATTAAGTTTTAAGAAAATTTCCAGTTTATAGCACAAAAAATTTCTGGGATATGGCTCAAAGCCACTTTTTACCCGCAGGCCGAATTTCAAGTTGAAAGCTTGAGAGACTGCGCACACATGCAGCTGAAACATGAACTGACGGCCGAACTTTAGGCAGAGCTTTAAGCTTTCGAAAATCAAATACACTACGTGCATGCAAGTGCGCACACTATGCGCATAATTGAACATTTTAATTCAGCTGTAAGTTCAGCTATGTTTTAATAAACACTACACTAGTGCCCTAATCATAAGTTTCATGCAACTTGTAGCACTAGGAAGTAAGTAAGTAATAATAATAATAATTATAATAAACATGCTAGTTTATTTTTTATTATATTTTTATTATTACTATTTATTAATAGTTAAACCCACCTTTGTGAAATAAAAAAAGCAAAATATTTTCAGATAGAATTGGGACGAATAAAACTTGGGAGTCAATCTCAAAAAATGGCAATTCTAAGTTATATAGAGTTATAGAGTTAGAAGTTAAACATTTTCAAACCGATCGGTTTAAACTTTCTCAGATATAATCCACAGGTATTAATCGAAGGAATCAAATTCCGTATAAAAATTTATTTCTTATTTAAATTACGAAGATTTTTTTGTTTTTTATGAAAATTATAAATTTCGATTAATCCTTCGATTCATACATAGTTTTATTTATCCACTAAAAGAATCTTGTTTTTTTTTTTATTTTGGATGTACTATACCAGAGAAATTGTGAAGACCTTTAGGAGATCGTTTACGGGAGCACACGAGATCAATATTTTTTCAAATCATTGGTGCCATTATATGGTTATGTATCAATACTTTTGGATTTCCTAAAATAAAAAAACAATTTCACAGTAAATTTATAAAAATACTTATTCCAACGGGGTATGTATAACCCCACAAATGAAGAAATTCGCTAAATGTCTCTATATAGTAAAAATCTAATGAACCCACATTTTTTATACCCGTTACTCGTAGAGTAAAAAGGGTATACTAAAGTCGTGCAAATGTATGTAACAGGCAGAAGGAATCATTTCCGACCATATAAAGTATATATATTCTTGATCAGCATCAACAGCCGAGTCGATTTAGCCTTGTCCGTCTGTCCGTCCGTCCGTCCGTCCGTCCGTCCGTCTGTATGAACACCTAGATCTCAGAGAAGGTAAGAGATAGAGGTTTGACATGTATGGGACAAATACTTCTTTTATCTGCACGCAGATGAAGTTTGTTTCAAATTTGGCCACGCCCCCTCCCGCCCCCGCAATTTTGAACAAAGTTATATCTCCTACAGTTTTAAAGATAGAGGATTCTTACCTTCTAGAGATAGTTAGTAATTAGCAAAATGAATCGATTTGCCGAAACAATGATAAAGATCGGAAGAACGGTTCTCAAGTTATAAGCAAAAAAGTGAACCAAGCCCTCCCCGCTACCACCCTAAAAAAATGTTGCATACTTTTTGGATGGTCACACTAACAACGCGGGAACACTGTAAAACATGTTTTTTCATGAGTAACGGGTATATCGAAGTCGGTTAGAGCCGACTTTAACTTACGCTCTCGTTTTCCTTTGCTTTAATTTTCTCTACACTTTTAGATTTTTGCCATGTTGGTAGAAATAATAAAATGTATAAGCCAAAAGCTCAGATCAGCCACTTGTATGCGCACCTTCAAAATTACAGGTGTGCTGAATCAAATTCAGAATCAAAACAGATTGAAGGAAACACTAAAATTTTACTGCTTCGATATGAGGGCTGTTAAAAAAAGATCGTCAAAGTGGGGAGTCCAAAAGTCCAAGAAAAAAAGGTATAGAGCTTTCGGCCCCGAATTTCTCGTTTCTCGTTGTGTGAAATGAAATCTAAATACGGGGTTATGACCAGTATAGATCGATAAATGAATATAGATAGATGAAAAATCGATTTTTGGCTTCTTTTGTAGTTTAGTGTAAAAAAAAAAAATAGTCAATTTTTTTTAAAATAATGAGTGAGGTTCAGACCAAAATTGTAACAATTCTGCGTCGTTTTCACTTTGATTCAGCAAAATCGGTTCAGTGTAACTGGAGATATCATGGGCCGCCAATTCGAAAAACGTGGTTTCGAGATCAATGAGTTTAAACTTTAAATTATTTTGAAATGAAACAACACAATGTCTTTTAAAGTATTTTGTATTTCAAAAAATGCTCTTAAATTATTTCGGAATAAAGGGCCCAGCTTTTGAACCGTTGACAGACTTAGTACATAACCTATGACTCCTGATCGTCAAGTGTTTTGTGAAAATTTAGTAAAGATCGATTCAGCGGATTCTGGGCATTGCCGTCTCTGCCATTTCTCCTGCAGTATATATACGTACATTTATACAAATTAAGTGGCTCAATAACGAATGCCGCACAATTTCATTACAGGTAGGTACTTTTTCCCCCCCTTCATTCTGTTTGGCGGCCGCTGGCCGCAAATATTTGCACTTTAAAGTGAAATACTCCAAACCAAACGGCTTTTTCACATCTGTACAAAAGGTAGGCACTTTCGTTGCCTGGGGCCCCAAAATACTACGCACTTAACAAAAGTCCAAGCAAATCCCTGGAAAATAATTATATAATGCTGCCCCAGGTGAAAATATTTATGAGTCGCCTGGTCCCCACTTGGCATTTCGGTCTAGTTCCTGGAGCCCTGATGCGTAAATGGTAACTTGTGTGCCCTCCGGCTCTCCAGGCAACCTTAATAATAATGATAATGTGTCATAAGGTACTTATTCAGTTGCAGAAAGGGTGGCCCGCACATAAATAAATATCCGGCAGTTATTTGGAGTGTGTTGACAGCGAAATTGATTGCAATTTAATGGAGGCTGGACTCGGCAGGGAGAAGGTGGAGATGTGGAGGGAAACACTGGCCTGAGCCGTACTAAGTACAATAGTTTGGGCATGAGGCCTTCACTCAAAAGCAAACAGAAACAGAGTCTCAGCTTATCTTATGTTGTCCCATGCATGGATGGATTATCAATTAGGCAAATTAGTTGCTTATACCTTACTGCTACACGAATAGAAAAAAATAATTGACATAAATTGTTTAGTATGAGAATAATTTAGGCCCTTCTTTTCTATTTAGCTGATCTAGTGATACAAAACAGTAAGCCGATAATTGATTTCAAGTGGTTTATTTTATATTTTCCACCGATTTTGATATGCAATTAAACAATGTCAGGCTTTAATCAGCATTGGCTTAATATTAACTTAAAAACAAGGAAACGATATGACGGGCGCCTGTGCTCAGATGAGATACAATTGAGTTGAACACAATCTCTATAAATATAAAGAGAGTGTCTGACTGACTGACTGACTGACTGAAGTCGGAAGAAGCGTCGGAAAAGTTTGTATGGGAAAAATGGTTTTTTCACCCGATTGGACTTGAAACTTGGTTTATATGCAAAATGAAATAATTCGACACGTGTTTTCCCGACTTTGGAAAATCCGTCCACGAGGAAAAATGGCCGGAAAATTTCTTCATGAAAAAACTGTTTTTATCCGATTGGCTTCAAACTCGGTTTGTAAGGACAGAATACGAAATAAGTTGAAATGTGATTTTCTGATGTTGGAAAATTTGACCCAACGGTCGGAAAATTCAGCATGAAAAACACTTTTTCACCCGATTGGCTTGAAACTCGGTTTGTAAGGTCAGAAATGGAAATAATTTGAAATGTGATTTTGCCATGTCGGAAAATCCGCCTAGGTGTAAAAATGCCCGGAAAATTCTACATGCAAAATAGCTATTTTTCATCTGATTGGCTTGAAACTCGGTATGTAGGGATAGAATACGAAATATTTCGAAATGTGATTTCTCGAAGTTGGAAAATTTGACCTGACGGTCGGAAAATTCCCGGAAAATTCTGCGTAAAAACAACTATTTTTCATCCGGTTGGCTTCAAAATCGGTTTGTAAGTATAAAATATGAAATAATTTGATACGTGATTTTCCAATGACGAAAAATTTGACCAACGTTCCGAAAATTACCGGAAAATTCAGCAAGAAAACAAAATAATTTTTCACCCGATTGGCTTGAAACTGGGTTTGTAAGGACCGAATACGAAATAATTTGAAATGTAATTTTGCCAAGTCGGAAAATCCGCCTGGGCGTGAAAATGCGCGGAAAATTCTAAATGCAAAATAGCTATTTTTCATCCGATTAACTTGAAACTCGGCTTGTAATGTCAAAATGAGATTTTATTTGTGTTTTCATTTTTCGATGTTGGAAATACCGTCCGGATGCCTACAGGGAAGTGGGTGGGATGTGGGTGGGGCGTGGGGGGAAGTGAGTGAGAATTGGGTGGGGAAAATCATCACCAAAGTTCGATATCTGGGTTCTATGGGGTTATATCTAAAATTGTTTGATTCTATACTGTTGAAGGCGCAGCGAAGCGCGTGATGTGCGAAAAACGGCTTGACCGAATTTAATGAACTTTTTGTTGTATATATTTGGCAGGTGTACAATAGGTTTTTAACCATATTTTTCAAAACTAAAAAAATTGGGTTTCCCCCTATAGAAAATTCAAACTCCAGTGTAAACTCCTCTTTTGGCCTATCTGTGTATGCGGGTATTACAGTAAACAATGCCAGCAATACGAAAGGGTGGCTATTTGGGCCGTTGAACGAATGCACCAATACACATGAGAAATTTTAGGGTATGGATGTTAGAAGTGGGTGGGATGTGGGTAGTATGGGTTGGAAATAGGAGGGAAGTGGTCTTGATGTGGGCGAGAATTGGGTGGGAAGAGGGTGGGAAGTGGATGGGATCTGGATTAGATGTAAGTGTGAAGTAGGTGGGAAGTGGGTGGAAATTGGTGGGAAAAAGGAGCAGCAAAGTCGTAACGGGGGAAAAGGCATAAGATTTTTATATATATAGCAGAACAAAGATTGCCAGGTCAGCTACTACTTCATATAAATAAGAAGTTATCGATATCCGGAGACTAGGATATCACTCTCGGTCATAAATATGAAGGCTATAATATGAAACTGCAGATTATTTAGAAAAAGACCAAGACGGAAAGTCAAATCATCAATTGTAAAACTTGTTCCATCTTTTTTTTTATTGTATAAAGATTTTTAAATAAAATATGTTAAACCATAAATCATTTATTTTGAACAGTGTAGCTTAACTATTGAGAGCATCTTAAAGCCGCTTAGTTAACATTTGTAAATCTCTCAGTCTAAAGCCAATTTGACTGAGTCAATAAGAGGCGACATGAAAGAATGTGTGGGACATGTAAATATTCAAATCAAAAGCGCAAATGTCATCGTATCTTGCATTCAAATCTTTGATTGCCAGCCATTCAAGAACCGGGGCGAGTTTACTGCACCACACTTGGCACTCAGCCAGGCGACGAATACCACCATTCACCTGCTTCTCCAGTTCTCGAATGACACTCAGACACAGTGCCGGGAATTGACACAGAATAGCTGCCAAATGCCAAGGCACAAAACGAAATGAGGAAGTGTTTTTGCAAAAAAGAAAGAAAGAGAAAACCAAATCTCCTCCCCACAACTTATAAATAGGGTAGTAGTTGTAACAGGAAGTTGGCAGAAGCCAACGTGGAGTGGCATTGATCTTAGCATTGGACATGGCTGCTGAGGTTGAGGTTGTTGCCTGCGGGTCAATTCATATCTAATACCCAAGCGTGTTTCGAGTTGCCACAAGTGTAAGCTATTGGTTACGAACGCAGTTTCAAGTGCTGCTTAGTTAATGAGCAATACGTAACT
>JAEIFU010000825.1:0-95143 GCA_018904235.1 Lordiphosa stackelbergi | reverse complement strand
TCACACTAAGGAACGCGGGAACACTGTTAAAATTGTTTTTTCACGAGTAACGGGTATATCGAAGTCGGTAAGAGCCGACTTTAACTTTTTTTATTATTTATTATTTTAAATAAAATAAGAACATTTTGCATATTTGGGCATTATTTAATTGCCGTCAACCAAAATCGAAAAAAATTATACATAGCATTTTATGTTAATCCTAGTGAGCTACAGGAAGACTTACTTTAGGAGTTACACCACCTGCCTTCCCTGCTCGTCACGAGATAGAAGATCTTCCACTCTTAAGGGAGACATCCAGGCTCTTAAAACTTTAAAAGTGAAAATATTTTACAAATATAAAAACTGGACATAAATAAAATAGAGCTGTTGTACATGAAGACTCAAGTATATTAAAACAACTCATTTACTATACTCCTCCTACATACTATAGCACCCTCAATATAATCCACCAGGTTTGCTCAACCCATGGCTCCATCCAGAGCCGCGACGACCTCCTCTGTCTCCAGCAGTTCCTCTAAAATATTGACATCGAAACTCTTTCAAAATAGGGCATCTTCCGATAAATGATGCATGTCCCTCTATCTCCTTCCAGTTGCAAAGCGAGCACAGTCCACCGCTTGCATCGTGTTTCTGGGGTTGCTATTTAGCCGCAGCATATCTCCTCTCGCCTTTAGGATCCATGTAATAGTCCTCTGTGTGGAACCAATGGGTGCTATTGCAGAACTCAGTCCTACCGCATAGTTTAAAAGTTCTTGAATATGGTAATCTCGCTTGATTCACATGTTTACATGTTCCTTCTTAGTTTCTTCTGTTATGGCTGTGAGTAGAGATACACTACCTAAAATCCATTCCGAGTGCGTTGCATTTCCACTAAGGGTGATGATCCTCGAAAGTTTTCTTCTAAGCGTCGCGTACTAACTCAACTCTGTCGGAGCATATACCGAGACAAATATGCGGCAATCTGGTGCTGTTGTACTCTAAAAGAGTTCTCGCTATATATTTTAGGGGTAGATTTAGGCTATAAATATGTCCGTCTTCTAGGCCTGCATCAATCGCTGTGTAGGCATGTATGCCGTCTTGTTGAAACCAAATATCGTCCAAGCCCTCCGTCAATTTCCTCAAAGAACAAATCACTTAACTTGTGCGGTAGCTCACCATTCACTGTCACGGTGGCTCCAAAGACCAATATAATCTCTAAGATGCCGAACGCCCATACAATGGTTTTGCAATATGCAGCTGTTTTTTTTAAGTGGTGGCGCCGAAAATTCGCTTCTCCCCCACACAAAGTTGAGAGCGTAAAAATCTAAAAATAGAATGCACTTGCTTGTGTGAGTAATGCTTGAGAATACGTGTACAAGAGCGGTCCCCAAAATAAGATCATGCTCTCACCCCCTATCTGATACTTTTTTCATGTATAATTAGCGTATATAAAAACAATGTTAGAAAAGTCGAGTTTTAACGGGCGCAAATGGCGTCTAAAGTTTTTGTAAATAACTCATTCGCAGTGTTGCCTATTATCATCTATTTTTTTCAGTTATAAATAGTCGGCGATGATTTTATTTATGAACTATTCAAATTTGTAAATATTCTCTTTCCACGAATTTAGATCTCTTTATGAATTTCAAATAATGACAGCAATTGAAATGAACTAGTAACATCGTTTGTAAAATTTGTATTTGGTGAACGTGGCGTATGATTAATGTTTTTTAAAAACTTTGAGACCCTGTCGCGCTCATTAAAAATAAAAATAAAATTTTTTGATTTTCACAGTTATTAATTATACAACAAATATTAGCTTTGGGAATGCTGAGACCTTCTTTTTCCATTTTGCCGGTTTGGGGACCGCTCTAGTGTGCACACTTACAGTCGTCGGCTGTCGCTGTATGAGTACAAAAACGCTGCTGGCTCTAGAGCGCTCTCTCTCTCTCTCTGGCTTCTGGACAAAATTTCAAGAGAGCGAAAAGCCAGATTCAAAAGCCAGGGGGAATAAATCGTATGGCGTTACTCATCTTCATATTTTAATGTCTTTGGTGGCTCCTTCTTTATTTTCAAAGAAAAATGGACCAATCATGCCATGCAAGTGGAATAAATTCGTCAAAAAGCGACGACCTAATCTAGTAACCACAGATATTCTTCGCACCTTTTATATCGATTTATTAATTTTAAATAAGAAAAACAACGTTTTGCTCTTAAGAGAACGACAGAAAATTCCTTTCGTCACAGTATTTCACATAAGTAGATACACTTTCTAACAGCACATGAGCAAAGCAAAGCCAATGTGTTTCTAAATATATGAAATACTGTGTCGAAATGAATTTTCTGTCGTTCTCCGTACGGGGCTTAACACGGAAACCAACTCGGAATTCGGAACAGGGCCGATTATAATATTGCCCAAATTAGGGAACTTTCCCGGCAGTATTTGATCAAATTATTTGGGTATAGATTTGAGTTTTAGTTTTCAATTCATTATTTAGTCAAATTTTTCAACAAAATTTTAGAAAATTGTTTGGCTGTTTTTTGAAATTGTTTAAAGAGTCTGGGTTTCTTATACTTTGAGGTACGACAAGGAGGTTTAAGTGAAGATCATGATAACTCATGATCTGCTTTTAAAGGCCGGGTTAAAGGGTTTGATAAAAGGTGATTTTTGTAAAAGAAAGCTACCGAATGAGACATCAGTCTCTAAAGAGATCAATAAGAATGAATGTCCACAGTCTTTAGGAACAGATACACTTGGTTTGCTGGGTTGCCACTGCAAACTCAAGCCTAGTAATTGGTTTGAACCAGTCTCATAATCAAATTATGTTATATCGGTCAATAATAAGGATGTGCCTGCTCCTCGCAACTGTCCCCAGTCCATTCATATTCTTCAAATAAAAAACACACATTTAAATCTAATTTTAGCATCGCTGGCTAGGCCCAGGTACGGCTGCTGCTGCTGCTGCTGTTGCCGTAGCTTCTCGGGCAATAAAAATCAATAAAATTAAGCTCAGTGTTGCCACTTGGCTTCAATTGTGGCAGGATGGAGGGAGGGGGTGATATTGGTGGTGCGTTATGTGTCTGCTTCAAGGGGGGTGGGTTAAATGTGGTGGTTCTTTCTATATAAGAGGGGTGTCTACCCTCGGGCTCAGCTGACTGCGTTACAGTTACGTTGGCAGCTGTTTGATAACGGTCAAAACAGACACACACACACACGCGCGCAAGCACACGAACAGAGGCTTCGTTGCCCGGGCCAGGCATTACATAAAGCTATGTATCTCCCATGTATACCACATATCCATGTCAGTTTCAGCTTCGTTCCGTTACGTGAGCAAGCGTTCGGCTTATAAATGCCTATCATTTCATTATCTCGAAGGACATTTGATGCGTGGGCGTAAAGTGCGCTGCTGTTTATTTCTTCTTATCAAACAAACGGCAATGGGGCGTTGGCGCTGCCCCGCCCTGCCCTGCCCTGGCAACAAACAGTAGGTAGACCTTCAACATTTGTCCTTTGCTGTTGTTGTTGTTGTTGTTTTGCTGCAGCACAGTTGCCAGGCACCTGTTGTGCCCCAGAAAACTACATGGGGAAACACGCGCCGCGAATGTGTTATCGATAACAACACAACATTTAAATTGTCTGGGTTAAGTCAATGACTCGCTTAGATTTTTGTGGCTGTTTATATCAAATTTCGGCGAAATGCTCTTGTTTCAATTATATTGGAAAGTTTTGCCCCCGCCACAAGCAAAAACCAAAACAAACGAGAGCCGCTTGTTTAAACAAATTCACTTGTATACATATGCATGTGTGTCTGTGTGTCTGTAGGAATATGTGTATAATTATCTGCTAAAAATTCTGCAACAAGTGCATATGACTCACAGACAGACGACATCGAAGCAATAACAGGAATAACGGGCGGCGTCGGCATCTGCGTTTGCGTTTATTTTGTGTTTGTTTTTATTCATATCTATATGTACTATATATATATATATATATATATATCTATGTGTCTAGTATGGCTGGGAAAATGCGTTGCAATTTGATAAACAAACCATTGGACCAAGTGTCACCTAGCTGAGACTTATGGGAGACAGCCAGAAAGAGAGCGAGAGAGAGAGAAACTGCTTAAGGTTATCAACACAAATAATAAACAACAACAAATTCGAATTGAAATATAAAAAAAAATATGACGAACTGATTTGACCGCCATTGCAAATGACGCCGCAGGCCAAAAAGGCGCCTTAAACTAATTTCGAAGAGAGACAAAAATATAAACAGGTGTTTTCTAAAATGCGTAGAAATCTACAGTACGAGGGCAGTTTAGCAAGTCAGCGACATTTTAAATTACAGATAACGAAGCGGACTTTACACCACTTTAAAGGAGACTGATTCCAAAAACTCCCTCTTTTCGGAAAAAAAAAGGAATTTTTATATTCAGCTCTTACAAAAAATTCTTCAAAAGTCGAACTGATTCGAAATAATAAGTTAATTTCAAATTTGTCATTTAAATTGATTATCATTCTGCATTTATTTAAAAGTTGGTATTGAGATACTGAATTCTTAGAGGCTATCGTAATAAATGGTTCTGGTTCCTTTCTTAAGCTAAGTTCACACAGTCAAATTAATTTAATTTGCTAAAAATTGTCAAAATAAGTTTGAATTGTGTGTGAACGCCATATTTATTTACAGTCAAACTCATTTGACGACCGATTTGACGAGTTTGACAAATCAAGTTTTCGAAAAGTTTGTGACAACACTGTTTGACAAACTGCAAGTCAAATGTAAGCAGCAAACCGGTTTGTAAGCAAACTGGTTTTAAACCGAACCGAACCGCTTTTTTTGCGCTTGTGATTTGAAATATCACTTTGAAAATATCGATATATTTGATATAATTGATATTTTTATTATTTTCCCTTTTTCGCAAAAAAAAGGTAATACTCTGCACCAAAATAAAAAGATATAGTATATAATAAGCAACCATAACAATATTTTTCATTAGATTCGAGTTTTGTATGTATTATACATATTAAATACTTTTAGTTCCAATATTTGAATTTATATAACTTTAAAAACACGCGTTGCGTTATATGACGCATTTTATAGCACAAGCAAGTCGCTCCGAAGGCACTAAGCTACCAGGGGTAATAAGATACCTTCCCGGATAGTCCCGGCATGGACACCTTATGCGAATTCCAGATGATTAAGGGATTACTTTCCCATGATGTTTGCGGCAACCTAAGGTATAACTTCAGCTCACTATTTTGCGACTCTTGCATTGAAAGGCCTTTTCAAATCGACCTATTATGGGCTTCCATAAAGACAACACACGGGTTATCTGAATTTTCGTCATATGAAATCTGTAATAATTTCAATGAAATTAACTAGTATTTCCTTTTTCTTTATTTTTGGGATTAAACAAAATATGGCAATATTCAATTGATTACTGTGAATTGTTATTAGAGTTAATACATAATTGCAAACTTTAATTTTTGACATACCGGTTTTTCTTGGGAAGATGTTGCCAATTCTTTTATAATATCATTAGTCGCCTCTTGTACCTCGATTGGCGAGATGTACATCTTTTTAAACCTAGGATCAAGAAATGACAACTTAACTAATATTTTATTGGACTCAAGTGGCTTGAACCTTGTCTCCAAAAGTACATAAAGCGACTCTTTAGTAAGGATGCCCTCGTCAGATTCAACTTTTACAATCTGTATTTAGTTGAATAATAGTGATTTAACGGGATCAACATACTGACACTGACATAATATTCACCGCTTATTTTTTCAGTTGCATCTATAAATGGGATCAAAAGGCTACGAAAAATCACAGCAAATGTTTAATTCTCTAGCCGATAGCATTTCTGGTAATTCTTTAACATTTTCGGCTCTTTTTATAAGAATGATTGCCACTTTATTTGCAAGACCTAATAAGGAAGTTGGCATATCAAGGCACTAATTCCATCGCCTGTGAACGTTTTGCCTCAGGGTCTTAATACAACCTTCCGGAATTCCCTCATCGGGCTGGGCTTTTCGCAATGGTCCATAAATGCAGGGCTGTGTTTGAAATGCATCACAATTTTCTTCACTTTGTCCAAAATGCTGGAAAATGACGAAATCTCCGTCATCTACTTCTAAGCATGTTTCCCATTTTCAAGCTTGCCTGTTTTTGAGGTGCGACGCCAAATTGGTCGTGTTACCGCTTGTTTTAATTACTTTCCCGGACAAATTACACTTGGCTGTGCCTTTTTTTATCTCACTGTAATTAGCTTTTATCAAATTTGAATCCATTTTTCCCTTTGCGTTTCTTAAATGCGCTTGCGCTCGCTACTAAGATCATAGAGTGACTAACGCACAAATATCATAAAATATCCCAAAAAAATATCGCATATTCGATATTTAGACAAAAAGAATATTACGATATACTATATCAGTTTTAAAAAATATTATCAATTTTATATATTCCCTGTTGTTTTGAAAACCCCATATACAAGTATAATAAAACTGATCAAATGGTAATGTCAAATTACTGTTTCTGGAGAGCACTACCGTGCGTTGATTCCAAACTTTTTCTTGGACTTGGCTGTTATGTAGTTTCAACAAGACGGTGCCAAATGCCAAACATCACGCGAAACAATGGCCTAATTGAGGGTAAGCTCGGCAAAGAGTTTATTCACTTTTGGAACCTGTCAATTGGCCGCCTAGATCGTGCGATATAACGCCTTCAGACTATATTTTGTGGGTACCATATATACCGAACCATATCGAAATTGGACCCAGCGTATGAACCATTTGAGGCGAGTCGCGGTCAACATTTACATGAAATTATCTTTAAACATTAAATTATATAGATCGTTTTATCCAGTCAATCGATGTCTAAAATAACTCGATATCCAAAATTAACTTATATACGGACCCTTTGAGCAAAGAGATGTCGGTCTGCGCTCGGAGAACAACCAAATTTATTGTTGCCCTTTTGTTTGGTGAATAACTTTGGTGTTTTTGCTCCAATCTCATTGTGCTTTTGTGGCGGTGACAGTTTTTTGCGGTTTAAGGGCTCCTCCCCCATTGGGGGAAATTTTGCAAATCTGAGACAAACTTGATCTGCGTACGGTATACACCTATGTACATACAAAAATTTGTATCTTCATCTCTTATAGTCTATGAGATCGACGCGATCATACAGACAGACGGACGGACGGACATGGCTAAACCGACTCGGCTGTTGATGCTGATCAAGAATATATAGACTTTATAGGGTCGGAAATGTTTCCTTCTCCCTGTTACATACATTTGCACAACTTCATGATCCCCTTTTACCCATTTTCAATGGGTACAGGGTATAAAAAAGAGCGTTTACGCTGAGCCTTTAATTTTTTTGCTCATCTGCTGACTGTTAATGTGTGAGCGCTCAGTCGGATCGCTCTCTGTAAGATGTTATTGAATGAGCTCAACTAGAATAGCTCAACTGAGAACAGTCAACTGAAAACCAAAACATAGCGAAACAAAGTGTTTATCCGCAAAGGGATAAGCGGTCAACAGTTATTTGCGAGCTCTGGATGTTGGGTAAAATCAAAAAATCATCGACTTTTAGAACTGCCCTCGTATTTTTGTATGTGTAGTACGTGTCATCGATTGATAGCAGGGCAGTCGTCTTTCTCTCTGATAAGAGTGGTGGAACATATGCTTCCATAGTTGAATAATTTGTCACCATATGCTTTGAATTTGCACGTCAATTCAGTTGATGCAATCAATGGAAAACTAATTATACCAAATCTCAGTTTAGTCACTGAACGCTCCAATCAGTGCTTAAGGGGGTGCTGGCTGCTGCGTCAAGTGATATGACACAGTTACGCACTTAAATGATTTAATTGAGAAATAAAGAGTGTACTCGATTTGTGTGCATCTAGAACATGGTGAATGGTTGGTTGGCTCACTCTAAGTCACCTGCTCGACATTATTATGCATTTGTTGTTGATTAGGCAAACGTTGTGTGTGCTTATGCTTTTAGTTGTTGCCACGATAAGATAAGCTATGTGCGCATTACCAACCAAACATGTGCTCGGGGCTTACCCTGTACCACCCCAATAGCCGCCTTAAAATATGCGTCATTATCGCGCTTGGCACTGAGTTGCATATATGCAGTTTAGATGATATAAATATTAATTAATAATTTAAATAATTCGTTTTGCTTGTGGGTAATGGCCGCAGCATATATATTAGCCAGGGATGCAAATTTGTTCTGAACCGTGAATTGAAATGGGAACCGCAGTAATGGCTTTATACATATATGTTTTTTTAAGCATATGCTTTATAGACTCATATGCTTTATAGACTTTAAGGTTGCCTTTGATACGGTCATTAGACGAAGCCTCTTCTACAAACTGAGCAACCTAGGCCTATCCTTCAAAATTCTCAAGGCCTTACAAAATCTATATGCCTACAACATGGCAACCGTGTGGGATGGATCAAAACTGTCAGACTGGTTTGAAACGAATACCGGAGTTAAGCAAGGCTTATTAGTCCACTACTTTTTTCGCTCTATAGTAGAAGTAGTATTATTATTTGCTATCGTGGGCATGGCGTAGCGCCGTCAGCCTAAGCAGTTTCATACATTGAACATAAGTGATTAATTTAGAATTTACATTAAATACATTAGATTTTGACATTTAATTTTGACTGGATCTTGACACATGGTTTACAAATTACTAAAAGGATTCTGTTAATATTTTAGATCTATATTTTAGAGCATCCATGAGAAAACTGCCTAATATCTCCCAATTTGTTCCGTTTAAAATGTTCAGGTACTCTTCCACTTGCAGATCTTGTTTCCCGAAATGTAAAAGTCTGTACTCCCGTTGAATTGGACACCTGGTGGTGTTGCAAAGCGGACACGCGCATTCGTTTTCATGGGGGGCGGGAGTTCAGATGTAGCATTTCTACTCCGCTTTAAAAATAAGCGATATTTCGCAATCGCCAGTATCCTGGAAATAGTTGTCTGCTCCTAAGTCGTATGTCAGTCTGCTGTAAGTGATCCTTGTGAGGCTTTGTCGAGCTGCGTTTACATTGGAAAAAGGTTCGATGCTGGTCAGCACTTTTTCGTGCTCAACAGTCCATTAATTTTGGTTATCTAAGGATATCTGCATGTTGTATCGTGACGCAACTCTACCCAATTCTGAAATAATTGTGCCTTGTGTTGCAATAAGTAGGCTGCGACCACTTTTGGGTACCGACTATCTGGCATTCAGGGTATGCAGTCCAGTTTCTAGATAGATGGCGTAGTTAGGTGTTTAAGGGCAGGGCAAAGATTTTCTTGATAAAGAATATCAGACTTCGTTCTACATCCTCGTATTGTTGGCCTCCCCAGACTTGAGCTGCATAGCAAGTTATGGCCCTCGCCGTAGCCTGGTACATCCTGTATTTCACGCTCGTTTTAACGTTCTTTCCCTGCATTAAGCTCGACCATGTGCTGTTAATGGCTACTCGAGTATCTTTAAGCTTTTCTTCAAATTTGGCGTTAGGACTATTCCCAGGTATTTAAATGTCTTTACCACTTCTAACGGATCTCCGGCTAATTTCCACCTTTCATTTGAAGCATGTCGCCCGCCTCCTTGCCGCACAATCATTACCTTTGACTTTTCTACTACGTTGATGCGGAGGTTCCACATTTGGCAGTACTTATATGTTGCGTTTATCATTCTTTGCAGCATTGCTGGGGTCTCTGCCATGATAACCATGTCGTCTGCGTACATAAGGATCTTAAATTTTTGGTCTCCAAGCTTGACTCCACCTTCCAGGTCGAATAGGAGAGGGCTAAGAAGGCATCCCTGTTTTACTCCTCGGTTGGTCTCAAACTCTTCCGAAAGGCACTCCCCATTCCATACCGTTGTTCGGTTATCTGTATACAGGCTTTGAATTATTTTTAGCATTTTTGTGCTTATTCCCATGTTGCTGAGTTTTAGAAACAGGCTTCTCCTATCTATCGTGTTGAAGGCAGCCTTAAAATCTATAAAGAAGAGGTACATTTTCTTTCCTCGAGACAAGTAGTCTCTGGCTGTGAATGTGAGCACAAAAATGCTGTCAACTGTGAAATACCCTTCTCGGAAGCCGCTTTGGTTTTCGCTGAGTAGCTTATTTGTTCTCACAAACTCTGTAATTCGTTCAAGAAGTATGGCGGTGTTTAAAAAAGATATTCCCCTGTAATTCTCCACATTCTTGGGGTCACCCTTCTTAAATATTGGATACACAATGTTCGATTGGTATCCTTTTGGTGTCCTCGCCGTCTCAAAAATCATATCACATTACCATAACGCACAGAAGAGGGGATAGTGGAAGATTTGCGTTTAGAGTTAACAAACGAATAAAACTGTTTGGGATTTTGCGAGAATTTCAGCCTGCAACGGTTAAGATAGTTTTTATAACATTGTGCATTAAGCACATTAAATCTAGAACGAACATCCATATAACGAGAGAAATCAGATGATTTTTTTGAAATCTTATACTTTTTGAAATACCGTGACTTCTTAGTTTTTAAATTAATCGGTTCTCTTGTGAACCAAGGCTGCCTATCAGGACAGCGAGGAAGCTCAAGTGGAACACAAACATCAAAAAGCGAGTACAAGGTTTCACAAAAAAGTTTTATGGCGACATCAATATCTGTACAATTGAAACCAATCGGTTTCAAAAATTAAATCACTAAGTTTCAAAAAGTCTGCTTTTTGGAAACAGCGTGTTTTAGCCGTCGAATTCCCAGAAGCAGAGCACACACAAGGAGGCAAATCAATAGTAAGTTCAATTGTAGGATGAAATGGGTCCTCAGGAAAAACCAACGGGTCGATTCTAGATGCAATATTGCCGGGAGGATCCAACAAAAAGATTAAATCAAGAGCTCTGTTTATCGAGTTCCGAATAGGATTGACTTGTGACAACGACAGCTCATAAAGTCCATCGAAAGTTCACTGTTTGATAGTAATAGAGACTCAATGGCAGGAAAGTGAGATGAGTAAACTGAGGCATCAGAGTGTGGAGGAATATAGGAGCAAGTAATATAAACGGAAAAAGTAGAAAATGTTGTATGTGTCAACTCCGAAAACCCCTCCCCCAACGCGAGAAGAGCGATCGCGTCTATAAGTGGTGTATTTAGTGGGAAAAATTGTGGAATCAGAGATGTCCGATTTTAACCACGTCTCAGTAAAAACAAGAACATGAAAATCGAAAGATATACTGTCAACAAACAGTTTTGCTAATTTAGAATTAACACCACGGACATTTTAATAAGCAAGCAGAAGGGAGACATTAGTTTTTTGACACCACAGTAGAAGTAGAGGAACCAGGAGGTTAGAAGATAAAGAAGGCAAATAAATAGGAGAACGAGTTTCCCGAAGCCGGATAATTAAATGATATCAGACGCTGAAGGCTAGGAGTCGATGGGCTCTGCGCCTGGGCAGGGACAGAAAGTGCACTTGAATTGTATAATTATAATTGTTTATGTAGAAAATACACCTAGTATCAACTGACGGTTTTAATTAAAACATTGTTGTATAACACTTACCGTTTTTTTATTGTAAAGCCAGCAAAAATATGTAATAACTTTTATCTTTTAACTTTTATATTTTATCTTTACACAATAAAAACAACATACTACTACTACTATATGTTTGCCGAATTAAATTTGGAAAACTATATCAGTTAACAGAACATTTACGTACATGCCTGTGTTTAGTATATGAACATATCCTCATATTTACTCAAAGAAAGAAGTCTCCAAGTTGGATCTCGTGTCGATTGATGCAAAGAAGACATACCATTATGTGCTTTACGGCACCTTTTTTGAATCTCTTAAATTAATTTCGCTTTACTTTGTCCCCTTTGCAGACTATGATCCTAAGGTGGTTGAACAAAAAGAGCAGGCTCAGCCTGCATGTTTGCCCCTAAGCTATGTCCTGCGTTTCATTTCGGAAGATACCCGAAAGGAGGCTTCCACATTTCTGTCCCATCCGACGACAACAACCAACAGTACTGGCACCAACACTGGCGGTGGACATGGCACGGGGAATGTGGAGCTTAAAAGAAAACTGGCTATTAAGCATCATAGTTACAGCATGTCCTCATCCAATCGCAGCAATACACCCACAGGTAGGTTCTCTAGTCTATCGAGTTGATGGAATGTTGGAACTGAGTTTTGAATTTTAGGTAGCGAAATGGATGAAGATGAAATGGTTGTCACCGAATCGGAGGACAGCAATGATTCCTGGACCACCGAAGAGTTTAGCTCAGAGTTTATTATGCGCTATGGCAGCAGGTAAGTGTGCCCCGCATTTAGCCTAATTCTGTAAACTATTTTCTGTTTGCTCCCAAAAGGCATTCTGGAGGCGGAAGCAATGGCACGCCAGGCAATGAGAAACCATTCGCCTGCCCCGTTCCTGGCTGCAAGAAGCGTTATAAGAATGTGAATGGCATTAAGTATCATTCGAAGAATGGCCACAAAAAGGATGGCAGGTGAGTGAAATTGGGGATGAGTGAAAGTCTTTTTACTAAACCTCCCATAATTTTACCTACAGAGTGCGCAAGGGTTACAAGTGTCACTGCGGCAAGAGCTACAAGACGGCGCAGGGCTTGAAGAATCATGCACTGCTTACCCATAACACACAGCCGGAGAGTGTGTTGACCACTCAACAGGTGGCTAATGCCGCGGCTGCAGCAGCGGCCATTATACCCAATGCCAATCCGCCAACGGCCACGCCACACACGCCCATTCTCATGCAGCGCAGCAATTCGCCCTCACAGTCGCTGGGCTCGCTGAGTCCGTCGAGCATCAGCAACATGTCGAGCAGCGCCAGCAGTTGTCATGGGGGCAGCAGTCTGTCCAGCAACAACAACAATGTCGGCAACAACATGTTGCAGCAGTTGACGGTGACAAATGTTCCAACTCAGCCGCAGCAGCACCAGCACCAGCAGAATGGCAGCTCAGCAACAGGTAACAGCAACAACAACAATTTAATGCGCAGCACACTCGGTCTAGTATCCATTAAAACCAGCAACAACAACAACAACAGCAGCAACAATAATGCCAAGTCTGTTAGCAATTTAATGGCGGCCAATGCCACGGCCAATAAGATACTCAAACTAGCCACGAATGTGGCCAATGGTGGAACAACGACAACTAGCAGCAACAACAGCAACAAACTGCCGCTGCCCAATTTAGTAAATCTGGGCATACTCACACCCGCAACTTCACCCACCAAAAACACACAAACGCTGACATTTACCACGACCAACAATCAGCAGCAGCAGCAGAAGCCAAAAACCAACATACTGTTGCTACAACAGGAGGGAACGGCCACAATTCAGGCACAACCGCAGCAGCAGCAGCCCCCTCCACCGACACACGTCTTGCCGATCAGTCCCACGAGCAGCCTCAGTGGCAACAGCAGCAAAAGCAGCTCACCCACACCCCAACCCCATAGCCAGCAGCAAAAACTTACCACTATGCTGGTGGAGCCCATGGAGACAGATGAACAAACGCCAAGTGATGTAGCAGCAGCCGCCGCTGTCTCCACCGAGACCAAAGAAGAGAAGCTGGTTACCGTGTCTGTGGCAGCCGTTGAAGTGGTCGGCGCTGGCGTCGTCAACACTGAAACGTAGCCTATACTCAAACAGCTATTAATGCATCGCAAATTGACGCTGGAACTTGGTCCATGATTTTTATCCTGTATACGATCAAAACACAAGAGAACAGAACTTCCTTCCTACACACACACACACACACACACTTTCCAAACATTCTCGATCTTTATATACTAGACTTTTAATTTTAAATGGAGAATAATTGGATAGATCAGGTACAGAACTGAAACAATCAACAAAGAACAGATTTATGCATCGTGTTGTAGTGCTGGGAGTTTGCGACTCAAGACTGAGAACAAACGTTCTTTTTTCAGGCCGATTATATATGATTGTGGTATGAAGACGACTATGATTTTTGATTAGAACTGGATCTAGTTTAGTCTGAAGCCTAGTTCATTTTCGTTCGTTAAGTTCTTAGTTTATCAGGCAACTAAACTTTGTTCAGAACTGAAATAAATTTTGGTTTCGACGTTAATCTGTAGGAAGTACAGTTTCAGGTTATCTGATGCCGTACTCTTGAATATAAGGACAACAGAAAACATTTTTGGGTCTGTTTTTGT
The DNA here is from genome assembly GCA_018904235.1 of Lordiphosa stackelbergi. Taxonomy (NCBI): domain Eukaryota; kingdom Metazoa; phylum Arthropoda; class Insecta; order Diptera; family Drosophilidae; genus Lordiphosa; species Lordiphosa stackelbergi. Next base: position 80,981 of record JAEIFU010000825.1, on the reverse strand, counting down.
AACAAACTGTGTCAGCTATTGGCACCGGTTGCAAAAGTAACTAGCCCTAAAATAGTTTCTCAAATTTTGCCGTTCGGATTCGGCGTCAAACTGTAGGTCCCTTTTTCTTGTGCAAGAATTTCAAGCACAGAAGAGATTGAGAGAAGCTCGGCTTGGCCCTTTTGGAGCTGTAAAGCCAAGTATTTACTTTTTTATACATTTGTGTGATTAAGCAATGAGACCAAAAGTAAAACTCTGCACCGACTCTCTTCTCTACCAGTGATTTTGGTTTCGAGCAAAGTATTGACAGACAAACGGTATGAATTGACACCTCAGCTTTCGAACCATCGAACGACAGCGACGCAACCGAAAAAGGAGCGCAAATTTTCATTCTATACATCCTCTTTCAGTGTTAAATGGTGTATTACTCTTACGGTACAAAATCAAGCACCTTTTTAACACCTCGCGGGCTGTATGCCAGGTAGAATCAGCTAAACACTTATATATTTTCCAAAGGCATGATTCTTTTTGTTAGCTGCTCTTTTTCGAAATGTTATTACTGGAAATCAATAAAATTTGAGATAGCCGAACGCTCTTTGGGCTTAAATTATAGCTGCATATACGGTGCGAATGGTTCGGACAAAAGTTTTGTAACAAAACAGAATATTCGGGCTAGTTCCTTTCGGAATTGATAAGAGCTATGATTTCCAAGAAACCATTTGCCATCAAGAGTGCCGAATGAAGTTGAATAAAAATTTAAAGTCAAAAGCTTTGGATTTTGGAAGCTGGTACATTTACCATTTCCGATGGCGCATGACTTAACCGCAATCGCAAATGGGAACAGGCCTTCTAGTCTTGAATAGACAAGAGTACGGCCCCACCTTCATTCTCTCTCGCACTCGCGATTAAAAATTTGATGTTCTTAGTAAATAAATGTTTTGACTGGACCGGAGATTCGAAGACATCGTGTAGCTTTAAACACAAGATATTGGTTCGATCCTTGGTTAGCCCAGAATGACTCTATATATTCTTAAAAACAATTATTGACGCTAATGGACAAAAGTCGCTGTTGTGGAACTTCTCAACCTCTTCAAAAGCACTTTGACTCGCTTGCATCAACGACTTTTTCCCATAGACGGAAAAGTGTGAGGTGAATTTTATGAATTTTCTAATCACATTTGAGTCTTTTTCGTGTCCTCAGTCTGATTAAAATAGTCATAAGGGCGCTCGTTTTCTGATTAGAAATGATACTTTTGTAAAAATGGTACCCTAGAGTCGTTTATACCCCTATTTTTCAGCTCAGTTTCGACTCATTTTGACCAAATGCTTGAGTCATTTACGAGTCTTTCTTTAATCCCACATGGAACTAATCTCTTTTCAATCATTAAAAGGGCTGGAGACATGATATTCTAGTAGTCCTGCTTTTTGAAATGTTTTACAAGTAATAAAGGATGTATGCCAGAGCCGAACTGTCATCGGATTCCCATTCCCAACACGTTGAGCTCTGCGCCGCTGGGTTCTGTCAGAAATAAGTCAGCTGTTCGCTCTCATTTACGCTCTTTAGATCAGCGATGGCCAGCGAGAGCGAGGCCAAAAAGTGAGAGTGTATTAGTGTGGGAAAATAAAGCTCCGTGAATCTGCTTCGACCTAATCGCTTCGAACTCTGTCGAGCGAATGACGCCTTTCTGCTCTTTTGGTCTCAGCTTCGGCAAGCGCTCGGGTCGTGTAGATGGGAATAGCGAAATGTTTTCGGCCCCAGGAAGCCACCAAGGGCCATCGCTGCTCTAGATACATTTGGGTCAGCTGTTTGCTCTCTCTGGATACATTTAGGAATATGGTCGTCTCTCTCTAACCACAGTGATTTCCTACTGGCCATAAATCATATAATATGATCATGGTCCGCTTCAAGGGACGCTAAAAAGCTCCGAAAAATTTTGAAAAAATTTTGTTCTTATGAAAAAGAATCGGACTAAGGTCTGTACACCCATTAATTTAAAACGTAAAGCTTTTGTTCGGATTGGAGCCAAGGCTTGGGCCAAGAGAGCACACAGCTTTTTAGTCTCTGGGTCAATTAGTTAGTCATAGCTGGTTTGCATTGCTTTATTAAACTTCTTGGTTTCGCTCTTGTTGACAATTCCTGGGTTAAGGAGGCTCTTAGCCCCTAAAAAGACGTTGCCTATGACATTCCTGCTAAAATTTAAACCGTTCGAGCTCAATACATTATTAAGAACTATTGAACTAAGATCATAGAACTAAGCGAACGACTTAACCATCGAACTTCATGAACTAGAACTAGAGATAAGCGTCAAAATCATTTTTATTTTCAATTGGAAATTAGCAAACAAAAAATAAATAAATTTTTGGACATATTTTGTCTGTTGCTTTTGAAGACTAGACAAACTTAAACCTTTAATGCTATTCAGTTCAATAATTAACTTAGAGTGACAGTTCTCTTACCTGATCCATTCAATATTCTCTTTACTCTCTTTGTAAGAGGCCCTCGCCCCGTATGGGTCGAGCTGGCCAGAAAGTCACTCACCAAAACACAACCAACAATTGGAAACACATTTTGTAGACTGCTCTTTTATTTGCTTAATTTTGTTTATGAATCGCATTGATAGTGCAATATGAATTTTTAATGTATAATTTAACTTTAACTCTTAATCAACCGCTGATCTCCTCTTTTTTAATTTAATTTAGACGAAGCGCACGACGATGAACCATTTAATTGTAACAAAAAAGAAACATTTAAAATTCATTTCCATTCATTCAATTTTTTAACTACAACAAAAAGTATTATTAATATTTTAAGCTTTAGCAAAATGAATTTAATTTAAGTATAAGCCCTAAGAAGAAAAAAAAATGTAAGAAAAAAACACAAACAAACAAACGAATTGGTTAATCCTTTTAATTTAGTGCAATATTTTGATTTTATTTTTATTTCATTTTTTTTTTGTTTTGTATTTTTTCCGTTACTTCTTTTTCCTTTTCTCTCTACTTATTGCAGAAACCTCTTACTCCTGCTTATACAACAACAACAGCAGCAGCGACAGCAACAGCATCGTCAAGCGGCCCACGACAGCAGCAGCTACCGCAACCACAACCCCCACCAAAACGGCAACAGCAGCGACCATGCAGATTTCGCCAACATTCATTGAGCACAAGTATTCCGCCATGGCCATCAAAGAGAAATTCTTTTCTAATCTGCGTGCAGCCAAAACGGTGGCGGCAAACGCCAATTCCCTTAGCAGCGAACATGTTGAGTTGGCAAATGCACCTGGTGGGGGACTGCGAACTGTTGCTGCTGTGGGAGGCCAAATGTGTGCACTTCACATACAACAAAATCAAAATCTCTACAAGAAAACTATCAATTGAACAGACAGAGAACAGAGAGAGAGAGAGAGAGTTGGCTGTGATTTAAGAAAAAGGCAGAGCAAGAGGATTCCTCAATAAGGCAGAGGAGAGAAGCCGTCAAAAAAAAAAAAAACTGAAATCTACAAATTCCATGCATTTCGCAATCTATCAAAATATCACACACTTACATAATTAATCTCAAACCAGAATTGTGTACATAATTGGACCTTCCCCCCACCCCCCTACCCGCCTCTAGAAAACTGCTTTAGATAATTCCTAAAAACAAAAACAACAAAAAAAACAAACAAAATTATTAACCCACACACAAAATTTAGTAAATATATTTGAAGAACCTTCTTCGACTAGTCATTATTGTAGTTAAATTAAAAATGTTTTGATTTCTATATTCTTCAACAACAAAAATTGGACAACATTTTCTAAAATTTAATATAAATTAGCAAAAAAAAAAAGAATCGTTTGTAAACTTATTACAAACCAATTGTCGAATATGCAAGAGAAAATAAAAATTAAACATCAAACTAGCTAGCTAAAGATTATGGAAGCTCCCTCCTGAGAGATGCTGGGGAAACTGGAAACTGTTTCCGTTTAGTACCCAACAAAAATAACTCTATGATAGTTATAGTATTATAATTGTAATTACACATAAAACAAATATACATACATATATATATAATTATTAATATATGGTATAATTAATTTATAAACTTTGTGGGGTAACTTGTTTATTTATATATGTGCGTGTGTGCGTAATTGTACAAATTAATGTGTATTTGTAATAATTGTAAAATTCAAAACGTTTTGATCGTCCTTAAATGTAAAATCTGGTACGCAAAATATATCTATATATATTGAAAGTATTTATGCATGCGTCAAGTAATTGGGTTCCTTATCTCTGCATGAAATGAAAACGAAAGAACAAAATAAAAACAAAAGAAATTGATGAAAAATGTGCGGGTTCGTAAATAACAATCGGAATATGGTTATTTTCTCTATATATGAAATTCAAAATGCTGACAAGCACTTGAGCATTAAATGTTTTCACGGTTGAAAGCGACACTAACGTAAAGAAAGAAAAGCTAATTGAATTGCTTTGATTTGGTATTGTTTAACAAACTGAGTACCCAGGCTGTAAATCGAAACAATTGCTACTATTTCGTACTTAAAAATTTTAGTTGCCATTTCAACTACTTTCGTGTAATGAAAAATTGCTTGGGGAAATTACTTCAATTACATTTTATTAACAATAATTAAATTTGTTGGTAAACCCCTATTCTCAAATGACATTAATATTATTTTCGTCACAGTGCTTTGTACAAATAAGGCAGTTCTTCCAAAGCATTCAGCTTGCTAAGTTGTTTAAAAGTGTTTCTATTCATATGAAGCATCGTGACGAAAATTGTTTTTATGTCTTCTCAGAATAGGCTTTAAAATTGTAATAGTTGTAATGGTAGAACCACCATAAAGCAAGATTTTTTCATATATATGCATCTAATATAACTAGGAATGTCGATATATGAATATCGAATAACTTTTGTCGATATTTTTGAGAAAACTTTTATTGGTTTCGGGACGTTTCCTGAAGCCATTCATTTTGATATTAGTAATATCAAAGAGAATGGAAACCTTTCTTTTTTGTGGCCGAAACTAACAAAATATGCACCCAAAATATATTCAAAAACCATTTGATATTCCGACATCCCTATTTTTAATCCTTCACTTAGAAATATTTCAGGTCATAATTTTTCTAATATGGAAGCAAAAGTTAACTTATATGAATTTCAAATATTTGCATATCCCAGATCGTCCTTACGGAAAGGATTCCTCAAAATCGAAATACAACTAATCAATTTTCGCTTAAATTAAAATTTTTTTTATATATTTGCTTTAACTTTCAATTAGGGTCTTATAAACATCCTGTAAAACTTTCAAGCAGATCCGAAAATATGTTTTAAAAAAATAATTAATTAATAATAAAATACAAAAACAAACATTTTTTTTGTGCCGATACGGGATGCACACACACACTCAAAGCCTTAGTGATTTTGGCGTTTGCTGCTGATGTCGGATTTTGCTACAAGCCTGCCTTTGGGATTCCCAAGCGGTCATAGCAATTCTGTCATGAGGTACCTTTTGCCAACACACTAAGGACAGGCGCAGACAGCTGAAGATTGAATTGGTATTCATGAAATAGCGCTATAGTGTCAACCAGCCTCCTTTGTGGTGTTGTGCGTGTCTTGTTTAAGAAAAGTTATGGACAAAATCATAACTTAAATGACCTAGAGCTCTGCCTAAAAAGTTCTACAATTTTCAATTTTTTTTGCCTCGACCCTTTTATATGAAAATTTTTTTCATCGACCCTCGTGTTTTTAAAAATTCCAAGTTTTTTCTTTTTTAAACCCTGTACCCATTAAGAATTCGTAAAAGGGGATCATGAAGTTGTGCAAATGTATGTAACAAGGAGAAGGAAACAATTTCCGACCCTATAAAGTATATATATTCTTGATCAGCATCAACAGTCGAGTCGATTTAGCCATGTCCGTCCGTCCGTCAGCCCGTCTGTCTGTATGAACGCGTCGATCTCATAGACTATAAGAGATAGAGACCCAAATTTTTTCATGAACATAGGTCAGAGCCACAATTTTAAAGTTACAACATCGTGGCTTAGCATATTTTATCTTTGGCCGTATATCTATCTGTTCTGAAAAGCCAAACTCCAAAGTTATTCACTAAACAAATTTTGATACCCAAAATGTAAATGTAAATCTAAAATGTTTTTTTAATTACTCTTAATACATATCCATTCTGGTATGAACTAAGATATTTTTGATCGGTCAAAAAATAACGGAGCTAGTTCCAATAGAGTGAGAAAAAAAAGAGTCGATTTTCCAAATTTTGACTTTGAAACCCCCTAACTCCGCTATTTTCTGACCGATCCAAAATATCCTAGTTCACACCAAAATTACATCACTTCTTAGCAAAAAATTTTTGCAACCATGGTCCTATGTTTTTAATTTTTGGTCAACTTTAAAAATGAAAACAACAACAATTGTAAGAACAACAACCGCGAAAACTTCTAAATTTTATTAAACCGATTACCTATCGAATGAAAAAACAAGCTAGATCACTTATAGTTTTTGTGTAATTTAATTTTTTGTAAACCATTTAAAAATGACAACTGAAGGCAACAGTACCCTTCAACTATTTTGTATTAATCTGTTTCTCACCTCCTTTGAAGGAGAGTATCATTTCAATACAAAGCTAAGCTACTAGTAAAACACAAAAATCGCAAACGGAAAGCTGATCAATCAGTTAGACAATGTCAAAAACGAATTTGTTTTCGGGGGAGTTCGTTTCGTGTTATCGAAAGAAAACAAAGCGCATCGTTAGACAATGTGAAAAAAAATCGCGAAAAAGTCAATGGGGATGTTGTCTGTGCGAAAAATTGGGTCTGAAACAATCAAACTTTCTATAAAAAAGAACAGAAATGCTTAAGCTAACGATAGCTAATTAAAATTCAAGGGCGAAACCAGTAAACCTCCTAGACGCAATCAGCTGTCACAGCAAAATAGCTAAAGAACGAAATGTTTATCATTTTTTTTATAATAGAGTTCCTATCAAAATTAGTTTTTTTCCAACTTTCTATTAAAAAAAGATATACAGACCTGTTCCCGTTTTTGATTTCAATCAAATACTAGGAGTTGTTAAAAGTTTTCGCTTCCAAAAACCGACTGTGTTATTCGACTTTTAACTTCAAAATCCCAAGTACCTTTATTCGTTCCTTTGGATGGCAAAAAGATTCGACCGAATTCTTTAATCGTTTCTTAGAAGTCACAACTGTTACCAATTCCGATTAATTGGGTTCGGAAACCGAAACAGGCCTAATATACGGAATCACTTTTAATTTTTTGTCAATATTTGTTATTTTTTTAAAATTTTTTACTCTTTTACTACGGAATCACAAATAATAAATAGACCTTAAAAGTCTTAAGCACTTTATTCTTAAAACTAAATGCGGTCTTTAGCTTGCTGTATTTAGCTGTATGCTGTATTTAGCTTGAATCTTTAACAAAAGTAATTTTTTTTTCATTATTTTCCAAATATTTTCAATTAAAAAAAAAATAGAAGTAATTAATTCTCTTCTACAATCAGATAAGTACAGTCATGTCTATAAAGCAGCGATAGCCTTTGGTTTTTCCCCGGGGGCGAAAACATTTTGATATTCACACGTACACAACCCGAACGCATGCCAAAGCTGAGACCAAGAAAGCAGAAAGCGGCTATTTACTAGCCAAAGTTCGAAGCGATTAGGTCAAAGCAAATTCATGGAGCTTTATTTTCGCTTTTTGGCCTCGCTCACGTTGAGCATCGGTGCTATAAAGATATAGTTCCTTAAAATCCAAACTTTCAAAGTTTCAAGCTCTATAACTCCAAAAAGAAAAGCTCTAAAGATAAAGTGCTTCGGACTTGTTTTCAGTTTTAAATAAAATATTGCTAATGTGTAAAGAAATAGCCTTAGGCTGCCTTCACACTGTTCGACACATGACCCATGATATCTGTTGGCCTGCATTTCCCCATGAAAATCTATGAATTTCACAAGCTATTCAAATTTAAAACAGAACAAATAGCAGGACTACTAGAATATCATGTCCCTTATGTCGAACAGTGTAAAGGCAGCCTTACTTAAAAATTCAAAATTCTTAAAAAAAATTCTTCACAAATATTTTTGAATAAATTCCATGAAAAAATGGCTTTTAGTGACCTTTTCTGAAATAAGCGCTGATGAAAATCATAAAATTGATTAACTTTTCCACATTTTATGAACTGATGGCGAATTCAGCTTCATTTTGTTCAATTTTTAATCGTAGTAGAGTTGGGTCATATAGCTGTTATACTGGGATATCATTTGAAAAATTAATGTTTTAGTAATTCAGAATTTACTAAATTCCACTTTAATTTTATTAACTGATGTAAGACTTTCACTACAAGATCCAGTACAAGAACATAACCCAATTTTGCTTAATAGAAATCATTAACTTGTTGGGTAAAACTGCAAACTGTTCTCACCTGGTTGCCTAACTGTTCCTCTGCTCACTCCCTTGAACAAAAATGAGTATTTAAAGATGCAATTGCTTGCTTGTTCAGTTTAATAATAACGTTTCTCCCCATTGTTGTTTACGAACCCTACCAAAAAATGAAAAATATATACAAAATTTACCACATATTACCATACTTACATACAAAATAAAATAAGTCGCCAGCCGCCAAAACAAAAGAATACAAATTCAACACAGCGCATTTTGCACACGCCCAGCGTCAGGCAGAACCTTCTTCAGTAGACTTCTGCTTCCCCTATTTACATACAACAAAACAACATAAACTATGTATATGTAAGAGACCTCACGCTTAAGCGAAAAGCTAAATAATTTTTATATTGCCCCAACACCCCCAATCCCATTTTCCGGGCAACTTTGGAAATCAACTCAACAACCACCCCCCTCTAGTGAAAACAATAAATTTCATATGTATATTTCTATATATAAGACTGCTGTTATGTTCGTAAATATATTTAATATATGTATGTAAAATTAACAAAAAACAAACAACAAAAAAAAACCAACTTGATGAATAGTTCATATATTCATACTCTACCTTACATATATATATAATGTATTGTTAGTTTACTAAAACAAAACTATAATTATATGTAGAGAATTAACTATAAATCATCAAGAAAACGAACTAACATTGTAACACGATCTAAAGTTTTAGAGACTTTAAAGTGAATTAGAAACGGGTTTAACATCAAGTAACCTTCAAAAGAAAACAGAAGCATCATCATCCACAAATAAAAAGGAAAAAAAGGAAAAAATTAAAAAAAAAAAGGTAGTAAAATATTCTCTTTTTGCTTTATGTGATCTATTACATACATACATATACATACAACTACATATACATATATATGTATAATAAAACTGTCCTTGAAAACAAAATTAAAAAGCAAGCTGACTTTTATTTTCAATTTCAAATTATGTTTGTTTTTCAAAATATTCTCCATGAAAATTTATGCACTTCAGTGACCCATTTGGCCAAAGAAACAGGCGACCATTTGCTTCGCAGTGCTTTGTCGGATTACAACACCATGAGTATCATTCATATATTCATGATTCGACACCTGTGACGATTTTATAAACGTCTTTTGAAGCACCGCGATCGCATTTTTTCAGCATTTCTTTACACCAATCCACACGAACCATTTTTTGAGCGAACAAATCTTTTTTTACGGCAAGGCGTTCATGCAAATCTTAGGGTACACTGCTGGTCATTTAGGACGTGTTCAGTGCGACTACGCGGCACCAGCATGGACTGCTGCCATTAGTGACACACAAAGGGAAAATCACCATGGCCCAAAAGGACAACCTACACGAGGAACCCAAATGCTCGCTGCTCGCGACCACTGCAAAATGCTAGCTAAGCAATTCCTTGCCAATGGTCTGCTAACGGAACATCCCAACCATCTTTTAAGTCCCACTGCACCCAAAAACCAGCAGACAGTACCTTAGTTCGACTTGCCTTTAATGAAGAATGTCTAAAAATGGTGAAGATGCCAAATATGCATCATTTCCTAGAATGGAGAGGCACTTGGGTGGGTTAAAAATTAGAGCAATGCCGAAGGCACCAAAATTCCCTGAGGATTTCATCTCAATTTTCAATGTGGCAGATCACCTCGAAGAATTTGGAATGTTCCAGAGTCAAAGTGATAAAAGGTTTTATCAAACAACAATAATTGAAGAGAAGTATTCTTACACAATGTTTTTGTCAAGAGCGATAACTGAACTTACTAGGACCAAATTTCCTCAATCGGAGCGTCACTACCTGATGGACGCCATTGACGACATTGCCCCAGAATGTTCATTCAGGATCTGAATGAAAAACGTATAAGTATAAACACATTTCTTAATGCGATGTCTTGTTTGGCATATTAAATTATGGAAGACCAACTGGATTACATGTATACAAATGAAGAATCTGATGAAGAAGATGCGGAGTTTGTGGTCACCAACAGTCAGACGACCATAAAATGCGAAATTTGCGCAGCTAATATGAAATCAATTTTGTTTATGCCATGTAATAAAAAAGAAATGTGAGCAATATGGCACTAAATTTCTGTGCCCATTTTGTCGGACTAAAATTAAAAACATAACATAATAAACATAACATATAAACATTATATAAGCGTAAACCATTTTATAAAGGAATTTTAACAAAAAATTAATATTGTTATTCTCTATATGTTCATTTCAACGGCCCTAGCCTGCCGTCCTGTCGAAAAATAGTCAACGACCTTCGGCCTGTGGTCGTTGATTTACAGTTTTTTAGCCGACGAATAATCTTTCATAATTTTCTTCGCGGTCGACTTTTCGCGGTTTTCTTTAATTCATAAGATTTGGTGTGACTCATTGAAAACTTAATTTAAGCCTCAGCCTTTTGTTAAATTGTCTACGAAGTGCTTTTGTTGTCAAAAATACTCGGACTTAACGCCCATGGGCTTTATGTCCGGACATAAGGCCCAGAAAATTTTTGAGTTATATTTCGAAGTTGTGATCGAAATTTTTCATATGCGCTTTATGTCATGTCACCAGAATCCACCTACCAGATGTGCTCACCCACACCGCAAACACAAGACAAATCACAGAAGCTGAGGCAAACGCTGTGAGAAACGCCATCCACCAGAGTACCGTGGCCGAACCTATAAGCCGTCTCCAACCAAATGTTGTCCTGGGAGAAAGACCTCCCCCAATCAGCGATGTTCTGGCTCAACTTCGCTCAGGGTACTCTGCGAAACTCAACAGTTATTTGGCGAGGATAAATCAGGCAGTGATCGACAAGTGTCCCAAATGCGGGCAATCAACGCATGACACGAAACACCTTTTCGACTGCCCAGCCGATCCGACACACCTGACGCCTCTTCGCCTCTGGACCGATCGCATCCAAACAGCCGGATTCCTCGTACTGGACCTGGAAGACTCAGACATAAACACTTCTTAGCTCCGTACTCTACTCACCCCCAATTTTCTCTTTTCGAAATTTTTCTTTACTTCAAACTTTCTTTGAATTTGCCCAACAACATATACGTACCATTACTCTCAGCCACAGGAGCCGCTCCAAGAAGGCGTTCAATATCTAACATATGCTTGTAGAACTAATGTTTAGGGATACCTCAATGACTACATACAGCATCGATGTTTTCTGGCACGACAACCGATTTTGGACGACCTTCACTTTCACATTTTATTATTTTTAAAAATTGTATAATACAAAAATAAAAAGTAATATTTTAAGTAGATATAAAGATATAATTAATATAATTGGCATGGAATATATCCGTCAGCCAAGCTCAGCTTCCTTCGAGGATGCCTACCACTTCGTGTACTACATGCAGGTCCCCTTTAGATAAACTCGTTCATAATATTTTCGCCTGTATCTCAGCGTCTCCTTTAGGAACTCAACTAGAATGTGCCAGTCTTCACCGTTTAGCGCCGTTAAGTATTCCTCCTTTGTCAGCGATGTCTTTTTCAAATGTAACTGCCTGAGCTCGCTAAGAATGGGGCATTTTGCGATTAAGTGGTATACGGCTTTCTCTAACACGCAGATTACACAAGGAACATTCTTCGTTTGCTGTTGGAAAATGAGGTATAAAATTTAAGGCGAGCAGTTCAACTCGCGCCTTAAATATTACCCATATGCTGAAGGCGTCATAAATGTCGTTAAAATAATTTGTTTCATTTAAGTTGTGGTTTAATAGTTTGCATGTGTTTCTGGTGACACTTTGGATCGCTTTCTGCTCGCAGTTTGCTCTGGCTTCTATTTCCTTATCTTGAATTAACTTCTGTTGCATCTTGGGCCAGTTGTGGACTTCACTTGCATTCCAATTAACACTATGCTTTTCAGCTCACTATACCAGCGATATACTGTGGTTAGTGATGGTGCTTTATTGCCATATACAGAGAACTGAGTTCTCATCGTCACGCTCTTGTAGAGATTGTGAAAAATAATCCAACGAAAACCTCCTAAAATTTCCATTTTTAAGCCAAATTGATTTTTTCAACTCACTATAACTAACACAAATAGCGCTAGTTTATCAAAACGTTGTGAGACCATTTATGCTAAAAAATACAGTTCGTCATTCTTTCGTATGCGAAAATCCACTCCAACTTTCAATGGTCCATAAATCCTCCGAAGAATCTTTGGCTCGACCACGCTAATCGCCGACTCATCGGTAATTGTTTACTACAAGGTAGCTTTCTCCAAAAATTCTGGAATTATTTTTCCTCGATGGACCGCGAATTATAATGAATTTACTTGCAGAAAATAATTGGCGGTCGACCATGGTTCTTTTTTTATTGAATTTCAAACTTTGCATTTTTCCCCCATTCAAATATTAGACACATGGATATTTTATGTTTTATGGGAAATTAGATGAGAAATGAATCAAATTTTTATTAAATAATAAAGTGAATAACGATATTAGTTCAACAAATGTCTTAAATTCATTTTTATACAGCGAAATTCAATTGAAGGCATGTATTTAAATTATATGGCAAAAGAACAATATACATATTATTGTCGAAGAAAATGATGATTAATAGTGAGTCCAGCTTCTAGATTGAGAAATTGAAATCACTTCAAAAATTCGTTTTGGCTTTGAGTCTATGACCTTTTGAAACTCTGAAGTAGGAATTTTGGCCCATTCATTGACTACAGCAATTCGGAGCTCTTCCACCGACTCGAATTTGCGATAACCAGCATATACACGTCGTGCCAAGTTACCCCACATGTTCTCTATAGGATTTAGATCTGGGGAACGTGCTGGCCGCTTCATAACATCGATCTGCTTCTCCTGAAACCAATTAACTCTGAGTCGTGATACATGTATGGCAGCGTTATCCTGCTGAAAAATGGTGTCTGAAGTAGGCTGCTGATTCAAATAGTTTATTAATACTTCATCCAACATGGTTATATACTTTTCCAAGTTCATTCCCATTGCCCATTCACTTTACATATGGGGGTACTTCCATAGTAACTAAAACCAGCCCATATCATTAACAAACCTCCTCCAAAGTTCCGCTTAGAAGAAAAGGATTCGGGTTTCTTCAAATCGTGCCAGTAATAATTAAAACCATCTGGACCGTCAAGGTTGAATTTTTTCTCGTCTGAATATATTACCTTTTTCCATTGATCGGTCCATGACATGTATTTTTCGGCAAACTCCAATCTCTTCAGATGATAATGTTTTTCCCTTTCCCATATCAATATTGAGGGAAATTTTCAATAGGATATAACTTGTATCTGTTTAAATTAAATACGTATACATAATCAAACTATCAAATTAAGAAAATTTTGCACCTTCTTCTTACTTGAGGACTTGAAACACACTGCCTTTAATACAATTTCGCTTTAAAACGTTTACAAACTCTGAATAATGGGCAAGCTTTAGCCTAAACTAACTTTTAATGCTCTCTTTAAGCTAAAAATAGAAATAGAGAGACCAATGTAAAAGAAAAAAAAAAATTAAAAATGGCTTCTGGTTCCATAACATTTTAAGGTGACTAAACGGACCTGCCTTTAATGGAATTTCGCTGAGCGTATATGTTTTTCGAATTCAGTTTGTTTGTATGTAAAAGGCGTACGTTTGTTTAAATTTGAGTGCCAAAGTGAGGAAAACTTGACACCTATTGGAACTGTTATGAACTCTTTTCCACGCCACCTATCGAGCTAAAATTCAAGGCGCGTTTTTTTAACGTGGTTTCCCCAGGAGGCCTATTCCACGCAAGCCCCAGAAAGTCGTTTTTTTAAGTCGTGTCCCTAAACGAAGGGTCTAGTCCACTGTCATCCTCCTCGTAAACATCCTCCTCCTATAAATCAATATTTCGAAAAACGGAGAAATACTAGGAACTTCGCCTTGTCCTCGTTTACCGCTAAGCCGTAAAGATTCTTCTGTGACTCTTCCCCTTGATTTTGTTTCTGATTGAAGCTATCTATGGTATAGATGGATCTAAAGTTCAATTGATTAAAAAATTAGTTGAACGAATGTGAGACGTGCGAATAAGATTGCTAATTTTTTGTGTTTGGTTAAAATCAAAAAACGATAGCTTTCACGCATACCATTTTTATCTTAAAATTTCATCAAAGCGTTAAACATAATGCAATTAAGTTCTTTTTTTTGATGGATGATGTTTGATGTATGTCGTGTAGCTGGTGAACAGGGCCTATGATCCAGGTGCAAGCCTTCTAAAATTCGGCAGGGGCTCACTTCAAGGTTCAAACCCGCGAAACTTTTTGGGTTCGAGTTCACGGAGCGGTTTAGAAGGTCGCTGATCCTAGGTTCGGGTTCGAACCGGGGGTTCAGCAATAATTTTGTTCTTTGCTAATTGTGAAGACATGTTCTTAAATTAAAAAAACTTAGTGCCGATTTCTCTTCTTCCAGATAGCAGCTATGTGTCAGATAAGCTCACAATTTACTCTGTTATTTGTAGGTTTATGTAGATGAGAATTCGGCCCTTAAAAATATTATTCATATATAGAAGTTTAGAGGCTTGATAATATCCTCTTCGAGCTTTTGCAATTGTGAGTATGTTATAAGCGATAGTCCGCATTGAGATTCTTATTGTCCGTATAGGAAATCACAGTAATTTGAGCGAAACGGCCATATTCCCAAATGCACACAGAGAGCGTATGTGAGTGCGGACTAATTTCTGACAGAAGCGGCGTCGACTGTTTGTTATGTTTGTTTATATCTCTTAAAACAAGACACACACACAACACAAAGGAGGATTACTGACTGTACAGCTGTCTGAAGAACCTCCCGGTGCTGTCATAAGGTGGCTTCACCTATCTACTGCAAGTTGGCAGAGGCAATTGCTATGACTGTTTGAGAATTCAAAAGGCAGCACAAGTGCAAAAACTGACAACAACGAAAAAAAACAGACGTCTTTGTATATGTGTGCACCCATTTCTGCCCTTCTGTATTAGTGGAAGAAATTCGATCCCCTCAGTTAACACCCATGGTAAAAGCAAAGACACAACATATATATACATAGATACCGCAACTCATACAAACTTTTTTTTGGGATCCAATGTCAGCTCCCAAGAAAAATGTTTTTTTGCATCACATGTGTCATCTATAATATCTATAATTTTTGGCTCTCAGCCGCATAGCTAATTTAGAAACGGTGACGTAATACTCGTAAATGCAGCGAGATCGAAAAATTGGGATCCAATGTCCCAGTCTCAAAAACAATGGTTTTTTTGTTTCTTTATAGATGACCATCTATAAATCTTTGGTTAAAGTTAGACTTAGATCATAGATGGAATGGATTCTTTACATGCGTCTGGGCTTTGCCAAATAAAAAGAACATTGATTTTGGTAGTTTAGGAATAAATAGTATAATGTGCACAAGTATGTATGTATATCTATGGGAATGTTAGCTTCACTTTCTAGCCTCCAACATGGCTATGCAGTTGCAAACCTTGTTGAGCAATCCCGGATCGTTGATTACACTTTCCTTTTTCTTCAACTCGTATAAACTATGCAGATCCCTTTGCTCAAAGGCACAATCGGTGGCCGTCTCAAACACACTGCAAATAAGAAAACCGTTAACAATTTTCGAGCCATCAACTTGAATCCTTCACGAAACTTACCCAGCCCGTATATACCAATGCACCCTGCGGGAGTCTCGACAGCGAGAAATGTATTTAAGAGCCTCGTCCTTGTTGCCCTGTTGTAGACAGACCTCAACGAATGGCTCAAAGCCAATGGGACTCTTTTTGCTTTTGGCAAACTTTTCCAATTCTTCCCATCTCTGTTGCTCCGAAAGGTTAAGTATGCGCAGCCACCAATACCTACGATCGGGCACCTTGTAGTCACTTTTAATACGCTCCGCCTCCTTAAGATCGCCAATTTTTAGTAGTTGCGATAGGGTATCGTGTATAGATAGGCCATTGAAGTTCGCACTATGCTTTGAGCTCAGTATTTTTTGTAGCTTAAGCAAGCGACTGGTGTCCGCACACAGCTCTGCCTCCACCGTGCACCGTCCTTGGGTGTAGGCATTGCCAATCAACGACAAATTCGATTCGAGACCCTCACTTTCGATGGCATTTTCGAAATGATATTCAGCAATGGCCTTCTGATCATCCGCGGAGTTATAGATGCCATAAAGAGCAGCACGATTGGATTCTCGCATTATCTTTTTATACATGTTCAAGGCCAGAGGATGCTCGCTTATGGTCATCTATGAAAAGGGAGACTTGGAGTCAAGTGGAGCTTAAGTGAACGTGGAGCTTACATGCAAATTGGACAGCATCATATTTTTCTTGATCTCCAGCAAAACTGTGGTAATCAACTCTGTGTCCCCGGATTGCGTGGCACTGGCTACGGCACGATCAAATTTGCCCATCTTAAGTAACAGTGGGACCTGCAGCCAAGCGCGCGGTTCCAGTTCCAGCAGTTTAATGGCCAACTCATCGCGTGCACTTTCATGAGCCTTTTCGGCTATGTTACAAAACGAAATGCCCTCCACCGAGGGATTTTTGAATTTCTCGGTTATTTTACGAGCCACCTCGTTGTCATCTGCAAACAAGAAGGACACAATTAATTAAAGAGATAACAGCGGAAGCAGGTAAACGTACTGTGATCATTCATCACTTTGTGATATGCCCAGTGCTCCAGAATCCAAGACTCGGGCAGGCCTAAATGCTTGGCCACCTGAATGGATACGGCATAATGCTTGCGGATGACCAAACGACTCAGAATTACTTCCGGATGGAGATGCGAAAATCTGTTTAGTAATTTGAAATTTAGTTTGAGATCGAAAAGTAAAAGGGATACTGAAATTTAAAGAGTGGTGCATCCGTAAACTTTATATTTAAGATAATAAATCATTAATTACATCCTCATAACTTTACTCCAATGGAGACTAAATATTTAGGAGAATAAGTTTCTCATTGATGGTTATTTAATTTTGGTGCTGATACGAGTGAAGGCATGCCCATACAACTCAAATCATCCACCAAACTAGAAAACAAATGCGGCAAAAACCTCATAAGAAAGGCATACACCATATCTGATATTAAAACACAGACCCAATAATTATATTAAAATCAAGAAAACCCCGAAAAGCTTATAAATAGATTGATAAACGAAATTTATTATCAAATTAAACGACAATAGCCCGAAAGATAAAAACACAGATCTGAAAAATAAATATATTAACATTCACTATATACCTAATGAAACAGACAACCGAACACTAACTAAAATGTTTTCCAAACCGTTCATGGAACAGTTGACAAGGGCAAACAAACGACTCTTCATGAATACTAAAGACAAAATAAGCAAGGAGAACAACAACAATTTAGTCTACGAAATTTAATGCGCGGGAGCAGAGATAGAGAGCTGTAATGGAACTTACATTGGAACAACAAAGCGCTCTCTGAGCACAAGAATAAGCGAGCATAGAAGAGATGTGCAAAAAGGAAA
This sequence comes from Lordiphosa stackelbergi, assembly GCA_018904235.1. NCBI lineage: Eukaryota > Metazoa > Arthropoda > Insecta > Diptera > Drosophilidae > Lordiphosa > Lordiphosa stackelbergi. The sequence goes on along the minus strand of JAEIFU010000825.1, from coordinate 63,091 downwards.
AACAACAACAGCCTTAGCAAAACACATCAACTACACGGGTCACTCAGCTGATTTTCAGAATGCATTAGTGTTAGACTTAGAGCATAGATGGAAAACGAGATTTACACTGGAGAGCTTACGAAACCTCCTAAAAAATCGGCAGGGGTTCACTCCGGGGTTCCAACCCGCGAAATTTTTTGTGTTCGGGTTCACGGAGCGGGTTCAGAAGGACGCTGAACATAGGTTCGGGTTCAAACCGGGGTTCACGAATAATTTTGTTCCGAAAAATTGTACATAAATTGAAACAAACAAAAGTTTAGAGGCTTGATAATATAATATTTGAGCTTGGAATATAGAACATTTAAGCAGGACATGAAGCAATGAGTATAAGAGATAAAATTTTCGCTGCTAAATTTTGAGCGGTGTTAAGCGATAGTCCGCACTGAGAGTCTTATTGTCCGCATAGAAAATCACAGTGGTTAGAGCGAGACGGACATATTCCCAAATGCTCTCAGAGAGCGCAAGCGAGAGCAAACAGCTGACTAATTTCTGACAGAAACGGAGCCAATTGCGACTCTATTCGAAATTTATGTTTGTTCATAACTTTTAAAACAAGACACGCACACACCACATAGGAGGATAGTGGACTGTACAGCTGTTTCAAGAGCCTCGCGGTTTCATCTTTAGCAGGCTGTGCCTATCTTCTGCAAGTTATCGGAGGCCATCTCATGCCAGCACTGCTACGACTGTTTGGGAGTTCCAAAGGCAGCTCAAGTGCAAAACAGACAACTCCAAATAGACCGAAGACTTTGTGTATGTGTGTGCAGTGCACACTGTGCACCCATTTCGCCTTTTTGTATTAATGGGACAAATTGTATACACTGTATAAATTAAACATTAGAGTGTCTTACAGCAATCTTTCATCATAAGTGCGCTAGACTAATACTTGTATTTAAGGAACAGCAGTTCTTTACATATGTAGATCGCTTTTCCAAAACTTTGAGCTTTTCATCTTTATCAGAATATAAACATGGTAAAGAATCATGTATTTATTAATTTACCATTTTTAAAGCTTTTACTTATAAGTTCCTTTTGAATATTATAAAATGTTTCTCTGAAAACTGTTTTTACTCCAAGGTTTTATAAATTTTGGAAGGCAAACATGAACAGTACCCTTTTTAACTTTTTTTTGCTCCGGTTCAGGTTCGGGTTCGGGAAAAAAAAAAAATTGTTCTACTCCGGTTCAGGTTCGGTCTTCAAAAATTCGGTTCAACTCCGAACCGGTTTGCAGCCCTGATTTTAAACAAAATATGACTTACACAGTAAATGGGTGTCGTTAGTGTTATATTCAGAAGTTTGCAACGCATAGAAATATTCACTTCCGCTAAAATTCAACACCAGTTATTTTTTTTTCCGTCCGTCTGTCTATCTATTTCTACTAGATCGATGACTATATCTTATAGCTGCCATAGCAACTATGGGTCGAAAAATAATTTTTAGTGAGAAAAGCTTTCTTTACACCAATCTGCAAATTTTTGGTGCAAAAATCGGATGACTATATCTTATAGCTGTCATAGGAACTAGCGGTCGAAAAGTGGGTTTTATTTAGAAAAATTGTTTATTTTAATGCTGGCGTTTTTAAACTCTTGTATTAAAACATTTGCAAGGAAGTATAAAACTTCGGCACGGACGAGGTTAGCTTGGCCTACTCGTTTTAGATAATGAGGTCAAACGGAATAGACATGGAGGGTATGCGTATTTGATTTCGCTAAAAAAAAAATTTTCTTATGTCTTGGGACACCCTAATGTATATGTACCTCATCTCATAAAAAATTTTTTTTTGGGATTCCATATAGCTCCCAAGAACAATCGCTTTTTGCGTAACAGGCGACATCTCTATATCTATAAATCTTTGCTCTCAGTCTTATAGCTAATTGATAAAACGTATAGCTAAATTTCAATATATGTATCCTCGTAAGGGCCAAAGAAATTTTGCAAAGTATTGGGATCCAAAGCGTCACATGCGTCATCTGTAAATTTTGAGCAAACTCAAACACGATTTTTTGATTTTGCTGATAAAGTAAATTTTTTTGGATTTTTGTAAAGCTAAACGATGTGGTTATTTTTGACATAATAAATGTTTTTCAAAATTTTAATAAATTTATATGGGTTTTTAGCGACCAGATTTTTGATAAAATTTTGCAATTGGCTGGCTCAAGGTCAGTGGAGAGTTAATAAATCTGAAAATTTTCTGCTCAAATTAAAAATTTCAGATCTTCCGGAGTTGGGTTCGGCCTTAAAGCCAAATAAGCGGTATAATTTTCCCATTATTTTGATCCCTTATGGTTTGTTATCCGATCACAAACAAATCTATCTTTTGGCGGCAGCTGTGAATTAACAAGCCATGAAAAGCTTCTCTCACTTTGCCGTTCGGATTCGGCGTTAAACTTTAGGTCACTTTCTGAGCACCCCAGAGTTAATACCCTTCCCTTATTCGTGGGTTTTAAGCCCCACATAATGTCAAGAGAAACAAATCATGAAAAAATCTTTGATTTGATACATTAAAAATTATTTTTAAATTTATGAAAATTTTGTATCTTCCAAATCGTTGCTGCTAAGCCATCAGTTAGCCATGCTATTCTCTCTACTGCAGTTTTAAACCAAAAATGCCCATCTTATGTATAAGATGCACCACCTACTTTATGCATTTCTTTGATCCTACTTACTGCTTGAAGGTAAGCGGCAGTCCAATTTTCTCGTGACGCAATGTATTTAGCACCCTTAGTATTCTCATAATGCGCATGTATTCATCGGGATTATGTCCACGTATAAAGCCCTTGCCAAAGTTGGCCGTCTGTGAAAATAATCATATTATTATTACAAAAATTACCAAATTATTAGCTCATCTCACCCTCAGCAGGCTTTTTTGCGTTTCGGTGCAAAACTCAAAGGAAGCCGCTTCGATGCACTCATTCACCGCCAGTTCAATCTTGTCGCGGCACATGCTCAAATACTCATCTGATTTATACGATTGCTCTTCGAATTTCTTTTGAGCCTCAAACAAATAACTGGCCGGCTCTTGGCTATTCACCGAAAAGATATTCTCCACGCATTTCGGCAGACGCTGGATCATCTCGTGCGAACTTTGTGTAAGAATGCGTACGCCGTCCATTTCAGCCACCAGAAACATGACTGGGTCATAGGGGAATTCACTTCGATCCGCATTACGATTCACAATTAATAAATACGATGGATACGAGATGACCACTGCATCTGCTTCAGTATTGTGCGTGTTCATTATCCATTCCATTTGAAGTGGCAGATCTTTGCGTCCCGTATCGAATTCACAATACTTTTGTCGCATATCAACGCTGCCCAGCCACAAGAGACCCGTATTGGTGTACAGGGCCAAGTGCTGATGGTTATACGAAACGGAGATTTTAATAATGCGGTCGTGCGGCTTCTCAAACAAATTGGCTGTTATGGTGCCCACTGTTTCGCCAGGAAACAGCTTAATGATCTCACGTTCACGACCCAAAAGGCAATAGCTGTTCCGTCCCTCTGTTATGATCTCCCAGCAAGAGCAGTTGAAGTTGGAGTCTGTTTTGAAAAAAGTAATGCAGGAGAATAAAGTGTTACTCCTTTATAAATCTCTGACGAATCTCACTGGGAATATCCGGTAGCTTGCGCTCGGTCTTGTTGCTGTTGTGCTTGAGAAAGACTCGACCCGATGTGGTCATGACGGCCACTGCTGTGCCCGCAGCGGATTGAAACACTTTGGCCTCCACAATCTTAGTGACGCTGGCCTCGTCCCCAAACGTATACGATTCCTTTTCTTTGCCAAACATATCGAAAACAAAGACTTTGGCATTTTCCTGCACACAAATCAACTCCTCGGTATCGGACCAGCCCATGGCAATCAGCTTGCCATGATTCCACTAAGGATTAAAAAGGTATTTAGTTCAAATGATTTCAATCCACATTATCAGACTTACCAAGATGTGGCCAGACTCTCTGCCGGTGGTGTCAAATATGCGTATCATTGGCCTGGATGAACCCTTGACAGGAACTAGTTTCAAGGGATCACGCATGGCGGCCAGTGGTCCACCATATGGAGCTAACACCACTTGCATATACTCCAAATCTAGATCTATGGGCCAGTCGGGTGTTTCCAGTTCCACTTTCCTGGGCGAAAGGGGCGGTATATAATTTCATATCTATGTTGTATGTATACATGCCTGATCACACTTACCTATAGTAGTCCGGACGCACCTTGAACCACTCGCCAGTATTATACATGATAGGCATGGCGCTTGATTGTTAATTAACAAAGCGACCAGGGTAAAATAGACCAAGACTGTTGTGTATGTGGGGCGGCGAATTTACACCCAACAAACAAAAAACTAAATATTTTGCATGCAACAGCTGTTTAGTAGGACCGTAAAAATACTGACAACTTTATTATATTATATTGAACTGGCCAAAAATACCACAAAAGGCGGCAAAATTTAAAATTTATAGCGGGTCTTATACAAAATCTTAAAGATAATATAAAAAAATATATAAAGAGAGATATAGTTCGATCGGAATTGTAGCATCTATTCTGAAAGCTAGCTCTTCGAAAATTTGTCTGAGCGTCATTGTCAGAGCAGAAGTGAGGAACTAACAATTTTATACGACAAAGGTGTGGTTACCTGTCAACTCGTTTTCTCGGAAACTGCTGATCATTGGGGTCTGGAAATTATGAAACTTGTTTGATAATTGTCAGGAGGTACCTTGAGAGAATTGAGCAAACAATAAAAAAACAAAACTACAATTAGCAGTATGTCTCAGTGGTCAAGATCTGTTTCCGCTAGTCAAAATAATGGACATTGCTTATACCTGCAACCACACAAAATGCATCCATGAAAGTGATTATAGCATTACCTATGACTTCTGAATTTCCCCCAGTGACTTCCGTTATCAATTTTATAAACTCTTTTGTTTTATTTGAATAAGCCCGAAAATTTTTTAACCACACAGCAGCTCCATTTTTGCTGTTGCCTGGTCATACTATTATACCATTGTCGGAGCGGCTCTGGAAAATATTTTTATCGAACAATTTTCGCATCGACAAAATTTTGAGCGTCTGAGTACCTAGCTTTGATTTCAAAATAACAAGCTTTCTTTTTGACAACAAACAGCTTAGTACAATTAACAACTGACTATTAAATATATATGACCGTCGTCACTAGCACCAACTGCTCCTGGAATCCCCCTCCGCCAGACTTTGTTAATTTTTGTTGTAAGAAGAAGAAGAGGCGGCTTTTAATCTTTCCTCCTCCTCCGCATCAACCAGTAGAGCCTTCAGAGTCTTGCACGAATTTCTGTGAGCTACTTGGGAAACCACGTCCTCTGCCAATTCTTTTTATTAAAAACAAAGAGGTTTCCACATCCATTTTGCATGTGCCTTCTCTAAATTGCTTGTTTGTTTACTTCTGTCTGCTGGGTGCTATCGATACAAATCATACTCATGAAACAACTATATAAGGTATGGCATTCAGAGATTATCGAGTACTGACAGCTTTTGCTAAAATCGAGAGAGAGAGAGAGAGAATATTAAATCAACAAAAATCCAGCGTTCCAGGCTGAGCGTTCAACTTCTGCGACCACTCCCGCAATGTCCGCTCGCTAGGCAAAGGAAATCCCTTCTTTAACAGAACGCACGTGGCCCAGCATCATGAAGACAAATTCCATAGGACACATCTTCTGGATTCTATTTCACACGATTCCCTTCACTTGCCAATCAAAGGACTTGGGAGTCCGTAAAAATCTTTTCAAGGACGTTTCCATACACGCGAAGTTTGCAATTTTTTCGCTTCAAGGCAGCATTCTCTTTTTCCAACTCGATTGCAGATCATGATTTTCCTAAAAAATAAAAGCATAAACAGTTCGTTGTGTTTGGTCCAAATGTAAATTTGCCAAAAGCGAATCAATTGAAGCCTCTGGACAGCAGAAGAAGCACTGTGCAAGTAAAAACAAAGTTGCGGACGCTCAGAAGAAATTAAATGAAGTAAAACTCAACAAAACACAAATGTTTAAACGTTTTCAATGCAATTAATTAATGATTTCTAAGTTTTAGATAAAAAAAACGTATTGCGAGTGCTAGAGGACATGTCAAAAAAAATACATTAGGGTTTCCGCTCCCTGCCCCTTCTTGAAAGATGCATTATATAATTTGTTGTTATTTTGCCTGTGATCTCCGCCTTCCATGATTTAAGATTTTCATGCACTCCTTTCTCCAGTCCGGAAGATTAAGTACTAACTTTGATGTTGAAAAAAAAGCAATTTCTAATTAGTTCTTTCCATGTTAATTCCTGCAAAAAATATGGTTCTTATAAAGATGCATAACCAGGCGCATTTGAAAAAGCGTGATTTCAAAAAACCCTGATACTGATAGCATAAACGTAGTATTTGTTAGATTCACATCTAACACAATCACGCAAAAAAGGAAACATGATGGCGCATCATGCCCGTCCAGCAGCACAATCTAACAAATATATTCGATTTTTTTCATCGACTTATGCTGCTGAACACGCTCACTGTCAAAGCACTGTTCCCCCTTTTTCCACCGTTACGTGACGCCGAAGTCAAATTTTACTCCTACTGAAGTCTTTCGTACCGAAATTAAAGATCAAAAATTCCTTCAATAGATTGAAAATTATCACGAATTTTCACCCAAAAAAGTGCAGGGTTTCTATGGTTTCTTTTAAACGAAATTTGAAAAATTCATGTTTTATTCAGAAATTACTATATGCTATTCATCAAATGTCAAATACAATACAATTAGGTTAAGGAAAAAAAAATTGTAGAGTTTTGTAGATTTGGATAAAAAATTGAGTAAAGATCTACATGAGACAAAAAATAGAAGGAAGGTATTTTCTACTGTCACGTCACAGACTCACAATTTTGTACCCGCTGACATTTTTTCAAGAAAAACATAAATATTGACAATCAATTAATTTATAGGTTTTTAAAGTTTGCTGGACATGGATGTTGTATTTTTAAATATTTTTTGAATTTTTTTTTAAATTTTTCTTTTAGTTTGCGTATGTTAAAAAAACTTCCTGCTGCGGAAAGAAAAGAGTTTAGTTTTTACGTCGCAATCAACTTCTTGCTTCAGCTTAGCATAAGCAGAGAGAGTCAGTGCAAGATAGTTATAGTTTTATATTGTTAGCCGAGCCTAGGCTGAAAGCCAGCGCCGGCCGAATAGAGAGGACAGAATAGTGTGAACTAGAGAGCTCTCTCCAGACTACAGCCCTTTTACTTGCTTTTCAGGGTTCACCGATTCACTCATCCAAGAGTTCGTCTCGCGTTCGCATAAAAACCCTACTGACTTCGGCCCCTAGTAGCTATGGCTGGTCGGCTCTGCAGTTTAAGACCTTTCGAGTGCGTGTATTTCGCCAACAAGCTTTCGGAGGAGCTTTTAAGTTGCAAAACTCCAACTACTGCCCTTGCAAATTTTCATCTTTGGGGAGTTTGAAGAAATGTTGATTGTTTTCCTTAATTCGTCAATTATATTTATTTTCACAGCAAGGGGCGGAACATTTCATTTTGGTATTTTACGAAAGTGAACCGAACGAAAATGAATTAAAATAAAATAAAACAATTCAAAATCAGAACAAAATTAAAAAATTTAAATTCCCAATCCTCGACTCATTTGTCAAATGAAGTCCCAGATTCACAAATTCATGCGCATGCGCACTAAAACATTTGTTTGCACTACCTTGTTTTCATTGTATCATGAAAGAGCCATGTATACAGATATAGCATGATTTATAACTAAAACTACTGTTTTTTACGTTAATAAGTTGATCAAATTTGGGAACTTTTTGGCCACAGTTGACCAAATTATTTGCGTATAGAACCATAGTTCAAGTTTTGTAAAAATGTAAAATTGGCTATACAGCTCCTCCAACGGGCCAAGCCAAGCCTTCTCTCAATCTCTTGGCGTGTGTGCTTTAAATTTTTTCGCACAAGAGAGGGACCTACAGTTTAACGCCGAATCCGAACGCAAAGTTTGAGAAATTGCCTTTTCATGGCTAGATTACTTCACAGCTGGCGCCACTAGCTGGTGAAGGTGACCGTATGTGTAAAAGCTATTTTTCTAAAGAAAGAAAAAGAACTTTTATTATTAGTTAAAGTTTTAAGTACTGCAGAATCTGCATCCAGAGCTATTTGTCCGAATTTGTATAAACAAATTATTTGCCTGTGGGACCTTTTATTATAGAAATAAAGCCCGCTATATAAAGCGGAGTTCAATTTTTGCTGCAAAACTCTCGATTTGTTTGCGGCGTGTCTGCTGTTTTTTTTTAATTTTCCCGCTATATCTGGCCAATTTATAAAAACATAATTCCGTAGAGGTGGCAACACTGCAGGTGCAGCTCATACGAACTAGTTCACGGTGTGAGTAAGCTGGCTGTTAAAAGCGCGTTGCACATGTGAAAGTATTATTACTAATAATTAACTTAAAACAGCGAAACCTACTATATTTAATAAATTATTAACGAAATGGCGGACACTAAGCAAACGGTTGTTGAGGGCGTCGAGGCGATCACCCTGAACGGCAAGCCGGAGGAAGCAGCACCAGCAGGAGTCACAACAACAAATGTGGATGATGTGGTAGATCCATGGAATGTCGCAAGCACTAACGACGCTGGCATTGATTACGACAAGTTAATAAGTGAGCCGGCGGCCGTACACACACTTTAACAATTTTAACTTAAATGTTGACACGTTTGCAGAACGCTTTGGGTCCAGCAAAATCGATGATGAGCTTATCGCACGCTTTGTGAAAATCACGGGCAAGCCAGCACACCATATGATACGCCGCGGAATATTCTTCTCGCATCGCGATCTGCACTCGATACTGACGCTCAAAGAGCAGGGGAAGCCCTTCTATTTGTATACGGGTCGTGGACCCAGCTCGGGTTCGCTGCATGTGGGGCACTTGGTGCCTTTCATTATGACAAAGTGGCTGCAGGAGACTTTCGATGTGCCGCTTCTCATACAGCTGACGGATGATGAAAAGGTTCTGTGGAAGGATTTAAAAATCGAAGATGCCATCAAACTGGCCCGGGAGAATGCCAAGGATATTGTAGCCATGGGTTTTGATGTGAACAAGACATTTATATTCAACAATCTGGAGTTTATGGGGTAAGCGTTTCACTCACCGTGGGCAGTGGAACTCAGTTATAATTATTTTTCCCTTTTAGGAAATGTCCTGCTCTGTACCAGAACATCATACGCATACAAAAGTGTGTCACCTTCAATCAGGTGAAAGGCATTTTCGGTTTCGGTGACTCAGATATTATTGGCAAAATTGGTTTCCCCGCCGCTCAGGCGGCACCAGCCTTGTCCAGTAGTTTCCCTTCATCTTTGGCAATAAAAAGGTGCAATGTCTGATACCCTGCGCCATCGATCAGGATCCCTATTTCCGCATGACCCGAGATGTGGCTCCACGTTTGGGCTTTCCCAAGTGTGCTCTCCTGCACTCGAGCTTCTTTCCCGCACTGCAGGGAGCCAAAACTAAAATGTCGGCCAGTGAACAAAATTCAGCTGTCTATTTAACCGACACACCCAAGCAAATAAAGAACAAGATCAATAAGTATGCCTTTTCCGGAGGACGCACCACAGTGGAGGAGCATCGCCAACTCGGTGGAGTGCCCGAAATTGATGTGTCGTATCAGCTGTTGAAGTTTTTCCTCGAAGACGACGTCAAGCTGGAGGAAGTGCGTGTAGCTTATAGCAAGGGTGAAATGCTGACCGGTGAAATAAAAAAACTGGCTGTAGAGGTGAGTGGTGACTGGTGGAGCATTAAATCATATTAAGTACTAATTGTTCTGCTTCTGATTCCATGTAGACTCTCACGCCGATTGTGGAACAGCATCAGGCAGCGCGGAAATTGATCACCGACGAAGTGCTGGACAAATACTTTGAGCTTAGACCCTTAAAATTTTCCAGTTAAAATTGTTTGAAACCCCAAATTCCTTGAAGATGTTTCGCAACTGTTGCTAGGATAATTACTTAAAACACTGAAGAATCCATTTAATAGAAATAAAATATTTCACCCTTCACCGGACCTAGACATCGTGCGAGTGCTTGCCCAGTTCAAGCTTCGCTGTAAACACTATTTATTTTTATTTTTTCTACCATGTAAAGGCATTTTTTGTTTATTTTTATAGAGCATTTAAAACAATAAAAGATTTGGCTTCGATTTTCAATTGTAACGACTGACCCACTTAGAAGTTGTACATTTTTACAGGCTACTTGACACCCGACACACTGCACACTAAACACATTTTTCTTGAAGCTCCGGCTTTTGAGCTTGAACTTGCTCTACTGGGAATTGGACTCATACGCCTATTAATTTCGTATTCCTGGCAAGATACAAGCAGCCTCTGGTAAACCAGCTAAAAAAATAACTTTTGTAGCTTCACAAAAATGTAAATAATTTCCTTTTGGCGTAATATGAGAGCCGGCAAGCCAGTTGCAATTCGTGTTTAAACTCTAGACGTGCGGTAAACGCTTAAAAATTACAAACACAAAGTTGCGCTAACCAAGGAAAGTGAGAAATTGTGATCACTCGGTGGTAATCGGATAATTATCATATATTTATTATAGAATGGAGCATCTCTCTGATTGTAGCAATATCTATTTGGTTTTATTTTTAGTAAAATTTTAGATCGTATTTGACATATATTTGTATTTATCCAACAAAAGTACTTAAGCCATTGAGAATGATTGCCCTGAAAATCTGGCATCTTGCTAAGTGTAAGTACACTCTGTACCAAAGGTACACAGAGTAAATTAAGTGTGAGGAAAAGTATGTAACAGGGCGAACAAATTATTTTCGTCCCTATCTATACTTATAAATCTGTAGGATCGACTGACTGACTGACATATTATCAACATGTTCGAGAGGAACTTTGCTTTGCCTCTCAATTTTGTTGGTGCTAAACGATAGTGCCCAAAAAGATACTTCAAAGTGCCAGTAGGAAATCACTGTGGTTAGAGCGAGACGACCATTACGCAAATGTATTCAGAGAGAGCGAACAGCCGACCAAAAAGTATCTAGAGAGCCTAAATGTGAGCTGTCGACTGAGCAAAGTTCCTCTCTAATACTTTTTGTACAGGGTTCCCAAGAATAGAGCGCGAAAATGTGCCTGTGTCTCTCTCTAACACACAGTGAAGTATGACTTCGGCAAGCATTTGGGTGAACTGGCGAGTATGCCATGCATTGCATGCAACACTTGGCTCTCTGAGAGATATGACAGCTACTAAGGGAGACATGTGTTAGAAAGAAATAGGGGAACAAGTAAGAGTGTTGCGGTCAAGTGCCACGACAGCAAAATACCCTGTTCCAAGTAATGTGATTCCTAAAACTTTGAATTCCTCCTATTTTAAAATTTATTTGAATAAATGAGAAGGCGCACTTAAATATCTTCGGTGTTTTTGCACGGATCTTATTGTGGTTTACTGATTTGACAGATATTGGGCCTAACTGAATATATATTAAGTTACTAGGTTCAAGCTTAAAAATTGTAGCTCTGGCAGTTCGCGGTTAGAAGAAGAAGGAGGAGGAATTTGCCAAATCTGGAACAAACTTGATCTGGGTACGGTATACACCTACATACATGCAAAAATTTGTGGAACTACCTCTTATTCTCTGTGAGGATCATGCGTTTATACAGAGATAAAGACAGTTTTTGCTGTTAAAAGGTGGAGGAGGAGGATTTTTCCAAATCTGAAACGAACTGGACTTGGGTACAGTATACACCTACATACATGCCAAAAATTGTGGCTCTATCTATTACCATCTCTGAGATCGACGCGTTCTTATAGACAGTCGGACGGACGGACAGACGGACATGGCTAGATCGACTGGGCTGTTGATGCTGATCAAGATTATCAGGCCTGTTCTTAATTCCACTTCGGTTTTCGTATAAACGTTTGTATTGGCCATTTACTCTTAAAAATTTGAATGGAATTTGTAAAGGAAATCTGTGCCCACTAGATCAAGGCTTAATTTTTCTACGAATTGAATCCACTTGGCATTAAGCTGTCGGTTTCAACTGTTTAAGCAATTCCACTTTTACTGAAAGCGGATATAGTAACCGTAGATATGAATGTCACTTTCCATACGATCTTATTAAAATAGAGTTCAAAGTACAAACGTTTATACTAAAACCGATGTGGAATTGAGAACAGGCCTGTATATATACTTTATAGGGTCGGAGGTGCTTCCTTCTGGCTGTCACGTACACAGAGAAAAATATCCGTTAGAATTGTAACGAAATCATGAACTTTTGTTGACGATATTCATGAACATTTATTCACATAATGCTATGAACATTTTGTTCTCACATATAATATGAACAATTTGGGCTTGTCCTATGAACATTTTGTGCTGAACTTACGAACTCCTTTGTGCTTGGTTTATGAACGATTCAGGCAAAGGAACGATTCACCTTTGCATTTATTTATTATTTTCTTACAATTTTAATTACATTAAGCCATATCAAATTAAAACAAATCGAAAACTGTAGATCTCACATAGATAAATAACGGCCTTACAAGGTAATGTCAAATGTGTGTTCTCTTCGCTTATAAGATATAAATATGTGTTAATAGGTACTGAAAACATTAAAATACTAAAACATTTATATTTTCATGAACAGTTTTTTGTTTTTCATGACCAACGTTCATGTCTTATGAACGGAAAAAATAGACCCAAATCATGACCATTTGGTAATGATTTTGGAGCGTGATAATTTTCTCTGTGTACATTTGCACAACTCCATTTTTAATGGGAACAGGGTATAAAAAGGGGGAAAAGCCAATTTAAATTTTATAATGATTGAAGAGTGGCTGCGATGAGGTCAATTTGACAATTTCAAATTCACACATACTAATTGTAGCCCAAAGCAGGTGCTTAACCTTTTAAATGTATTCTAATATAATAACACTAGTTTACAGCCCAAAAGACCCGTTTCTACTGAAACTTCCTTTAGTGTAGTTTGGATCTCAAAAATCAATTTCAAAATGTGCGGTTCTTAAGTAGAAAGAATAAAAATATTTTTTTTTACAAAGTGATTGTTTTAGTGACCTTTTTGATTGAAAATCGTAGAACTTTTTTAGGCAGGCTGTAGGTCATTAAGTAATGGATATTGTCCACAACTTTTCTAAAACAAGACACGCACAACACTACAAAGGAGGCTGGTTGACAGTATAACGCTATTTCATGAATACCAATTTAATTTTCAGCTGTCTGCGGCTGTCCTTAGTGTGTTGGCAAAGGTTGCCTCATGACAGAATTGCTATGAATGCTTGGGAATCCCAAAGGCAAGCTCATAGCAAAATCCGACATCAGCAGCAAATGCCAAAAACACTGAGGCTTTGGGTGTTGTGTGCATCCCGTTTTTTTTTGTTTTTTTTTTTTATAGTTTTCCCTAGGCGTTTAAGGGGGTATTCTTCATGTGAAAATTTTTTTTTAGATTTTATTTATTATTATTTACAGATATTTGAGAATATCGCCCCAAAAGAAATTTTTGAAATTCGAAATACTCGAAAATAGAAGATATAGTTTTTTTTTGTCGACCAATGTCTTCGATAAAACAAGCAATTTTCAAATTACTTCAAACTTTAAACGCATTTATCTCGAAACCACGTTTTCCAAACTGGCAGCCATGATATCTCCAGTTACAGTGAACCAATTTTGACGATTTAAAGTGAAACCGACGCAGAATTGTCACCATTCTGGTCTGACCCTCAATCATAATTGTAAATAAAAATTTAATATTTTTTTACACTAAACTACAAAAAGAAGCCCCAAAATCTAATTTATTTTTTTTTCAATGGCCGCCATTTTGTCAAAAAATATCACACATGATATATCATCTTAGGCCTTATATCTATTATCTGAAAAGCGCAATAACATCCGAGCAAAAACACCAAACTTATGCACGAAACAATTTTGCTTGTGTGAGAAGAGGGGAAGCGCTGTGCGTATAGGCTTAAGGATATTTAGGCGTATGAATCAGTTGGCGCCCGCGCATGCATGTGTGCGCGTTTGTGTGTGTGTTGCGGCTATAATTTTGTTTCAGAGTTTCTTTTAAGACTGTCGAATTTCATAATAACGCGTTTTAAATGATGTTTAATTTTGCACATCGCTATATTGTATACTCTCCGAGTGAGATGAGAATATGTCGTTATTTCAATGTACTGATTTATTTTCAAGATCTTGAGCGATATATCTCAGCTGAATCCTTCTGCTCTTCATACTTTCAAATTTCTTTTATGCGAACTTCAAAGCTATTTTTACAAAATCGTTTATTTGGAGTAATCCTCTCCACTTTCAGATAGGGTTGTCGAATATTTCAAAAATATCTATATCGATATTTTTGGCGATATTGAAAAAGTATCATTTCGATATAAATATTTTGGTGTCAAAAACATCGATATACGATATTTTCGATATTTTCAATAAAAGCCGGATCTTAACAATGAACAGGTCTATTGCGGTAATTGAGGAGTCATTTGACGCGTAATAAAAACTAAATCTGACTGCGCAAAAATATAGATTTAGCATATTTATTAAATTAACAAAGATATTTATTTTTATTTCATATAAACATGAAGTTCGAAATCTTATTCTGAATTTAATTAGGACGAAAACAGTGTTTACTTTTTAATTGTCATCTTTCAAACTAGAGCATTGATTTTAACATAATCGTTAGACAAAGATTTTAGGAAGACGCGTTATTATGTGCTCACGGTCATCGGCTTCTGGTGTCAGAACCACACTTTTTATAACGAGGCACGGGCTGGTAAAAGATAACAATGCCAAGTCAGAAAGCACTACATGCGTTTTTGCAATCCAGAACTTAATAGGGTCCCGTTCCAGGGCAAACAACGGTAAATGCCAATTGTACTCCAATAATTTATTCTCCTGTACTGGTGGTTGTTGAGATATCATAGCAGAATTGTGATCAGCGAAGAGCGATCCTACAAAAACTACGTCTTCAGATGTCGCACACTTGTATTTAAAGGAGAACAATACATATGTGTGCAGCATGACTACGTATAGTCGACTGCCACTGTTTGACGATAGTCGTCATGCTGCAATCATGTTATTCTTTACTGTTTTAAAAAATAAGCTGCATTGCAGCCAAGCATCTCCATGCTTTGCGATTAAGTTCGCCTTTATGTTTGTTGAGTTGTCATGGTCCTTACAAATTTTTTGCCTTTCATGTCCAGATTACAAGAAACAGTTATTCGCAACATTGTGACTGAAGGCTAAAACAAAAAAAATCGCCGAAAAATATCACCAAAAATATTCGATATCCGATATATCGCGTCCGAAAAATATTCGATAATGATAATCTTTATTTTACAAAAATATCGATATATCGTAATATTTTCGACAACCTACTTTCAGATATAGAATTGGCCAATTCTGGTTTCCTCATTTTGTTTGATTTGAACAGAAATGGATGAAATTCGTGATATATATTTGCCAAAGTAGCTACGCAAGTAATTTTCTGTTCAGAGGTCAGCGTAGTGTTATAATGTGTATGAGCAAATGCCACAAAGGAATTAACAATTTAGCCAATTTCCTTAAACTTCCCCTCAAAACTAAGAGCTTGCTTTGCAGCTTAGCTGTAGCACTCAGAACCGAAACTGTACCGGTTCAATGCTTAGGTTCTTTTCGGTTACAAAAATATCGGTTCTCGAATACCGGTACATAAAAAATCTAAAAGATCGGTTCCGGCTCTGAGTTTTAATTGGTTCTTTTCGGTTTGATTCCCTGGTTGATATCTTCGGAGAACACAAAAACTATGTTGTTTACACTTCAGCGAAACGGCAGATACTGAACGACGACCTAATGATGGGGCTTCAAAATGAGTTGGTTGCAACATAATACTAGAGATGCCATCTCTTTAAAATCCTTCAAAGCCTTTAAAGGTACTAAAATTATAAAAATGGATTTTAGAACACAAATAAAATGTACAAAAATGTGTTTTCGAATGAGACTTCACTGTATTTTTCTCATTTAAACGACAAACATTGATTTGAGGTGAAAATTGAATTGGCAGCATTTTGAGTATTATGGCCAGAACGGACCTAAGCTGGGCTTTTTATATGGCCTACATACATAAGTAATTATATGCCTTTCTATAGCTACCTATGGGCATAAATACATACATACTGTAACATATATATATACAGGTATGAATATTTTTTTAATTAACTCAAAACACTTGTGTTTACATGCGTCGAAAATATATATGTACTTATACCCATACTACTACTGTATGTCCGTATGTATATACGTCAGTACCTTCAGGCCTGTGTGTTTGTGCATGGCGATCAAAGAAAAACTCAAACTGAAGTTGTGGCGACTATCCCCAGTTCCATTGCCCGGCCACAAGCCAAACAACACACAACTTCAACTAGGCACACGCGCGCTGCCCTTGGTCTGATCTCGATCTTGTTACAATAGGAAGGAAATTAAGCCGCTGCATTGTCATTGGCAGGTAGCCTATCCTCGAGCGATCATCAATACTCCTGCTCTTATTGACACACGTACAACCGGGCACTTCATCAACCCATCTGAACTAGATGATGACGCCATAAAAAGAGCTCTGACCGCTTTGGTCCTATGATGGATGGGCACGACGTCTCCGTCTCGTCTTCTAATGGTCAGGTAGAGTAGTTGACGTCGAATCGAAAGTGTTTTCGCTGGAGCTCCAGATCGTACGCGTTCATTGCCGCCGTCAGACGTCGCAACGAAATCGGCTTAAGCTTAAGCGATGACGGATCAATTGCTCAGTGCTGCCGCCGGTGGCAGCAGTGAGCCACCAGCCTTGGTACCCGTACCCATATCCACTTCGGGGTCCTATCTCGCGGGCTCCGAGGGAGAGGGTGAGCCCATAGAGCAGCCCGTGTTGCTAGAGCTGGGAACAGCAGCAGCTACCACTCAGCCGATCAATTTCACACTGATGCCAGAGGGTGGAGGCTTGGTGGCCTATCACCAGGCCAACAGCATCTCTTATAGCTATGAAAAGGATAGCTGTTCGCTGAGCTATAGCATTATACCACAACCGGTAACCATGTGGCCACCACCAAGCCACTCTGCCATAGAACACAAACCTCCGACTGAGCTAGTACCTCCGCCCATGTACATGAGCTATGCCCCGGGCGGTGGCAGTGCCGAGCTGGAACATCACATATCCAAAGAACATAATCCCGCCTGGCGTGAGAAGGCCTTACAAATGGAGAAGGACTACCGGCGCACTGCCTGCGATCGTGAACGCACACGAATGAGGGATATGAATCGAGCCTTTGATCTGTTACGCTCCAAGCTGCCCATATCCAAGCCCAATGGCAAAAAGTACTCCAAGATCGAGAGCTTGCGGTGAGTGTTTCCCTTTGTTAAGAGAGGAACCCGTGATCCATTTTTGGTTACCCTTTTCAGAATTGCCATCAACTATATCAATCATCTGCAGGCCATGCTGCGTGAGAGTCATCTGTCGGATACGGAATTGGTGGCCTTTAGGCATACACCTGGCGCTGGTACCTCATCGCTGCACTACGATCCTCATGCCAACTCCTCGTCGTATGACTACGAGAACTGGGGCAGGAGGAGCATCGACCTCACAAAATGGTGGCGGTTGCTGTGCCTGGAGTGGCGGCAGTAGCTCACCCAGCTATGACAATGCCAAGGATCAGTGGGGGGCTTAGCAGCAGCAAGCATATAATTTGCCAAAGAAGAATTTACCAGCTTTGTTTTTTTTTTTAATAAACTATCAAAAAGAGAGAAAAACTGGTAGATATTGTTCTACATAAGGGTTCCCATATCTTTTGAACTATGAAAGTTAGCCTTGCTACCCATTCCCATCATTTAAGTCTTAGAGATTTTGATTCTAGCTCAACATTTATAGAAAGTTCTGTTGCTCATATTTCTTTGACATTTCAGTATACATTTTCTAAATAAAACCGAATCACTTGTGGGAAAACTGCACAACCGGAACCCATTCCAAACTAAAGTTTTCGGTTTGACTCAACAAATATGAGACATTTTAAATTCCGAACTACTGAGATTTGTTTGTTTTGTGGTCGATTAGGTGCCATTTCAAAGAAAATTCTAGAAAGACATTTAGAATAAGTCAGCTTTTCATTCGAACCGACGCGTTGCAACGTCCTTTACAGAATGCTCAGTACACTGACAAATCTTAAGAACTTTTCTTTAGATAATGGTGCTTGAAAATTTGGAAGTTTTAATAGTTTGTATAAGATAAGTTTATTCCGACTTTTGGTTAAATTAAGTTTCGCCGTTCGACCGCCTACAAGGGACACCACTCATAGAACAAATTGGTCCTTAGCGATACCGGATTCTTATTCTTCTCTATTGGCCCGATGCTTGCATCATAGCCGTTTGACGGTCTCGGCATCTGCTATTAATGCCCTCCAGTCGCTTCTGTTCCATGCGAGCTGGCACCAGTTTTTCACACCAAGCTTGGAAATGTCTTCACGCATCTGGTCGTCCCATCATGCCTTTTCGTCCAAATTCTGTACGTCTTTTTTCGCTAGAGCTTCTTCATCCATCCGGGTGACATGTCCAATCCAGCGCAGCCGCTGTTGCTTTCTGAGCTTGACCAGATTGGTATCCCCGATAGAGCTCATAAAGTTCCCGATTCTTTCGAATGCGGAAATCATCGCCAACTTTTAAAGGTCCATAAATCCTCCGAAGAATTTTTCGCTCGAACCTCGCCGCCTCATTGTCCATGCTTCTGCGCCGTATTGCAGGACTGGGATGTTAAGGGACTTCTATAGCGCTATTTCCGTTCTACGGGAAAGGGCTCTTGAACTCCCTACTATGCCGTAGTAGCATCGGTTCTCAAGAGTGATTCTTCGTCGGATTTTCAGGCTTATGCGAGTAGCATTAGATCTGTACGAAGAAATGCGCTTGTTCTGTTGGCATGTGGGCACTGGCTTAGTATATAGTCCATCAGTAGATTAAAGAAGTCACACGATAAGGTATCGCCCTACCTAAAACCTCTTTTGTTATCAAATGGTTTGGAAAGGTTCTTTTCTATTTTGGCGAAGCTTTGCGTGTTTCTCAACGTCATCATGCAAAGTCGAACTTACTTTGCTGGTATACCAAAAATAGACAGGGCTTCAAAGAACCTTGACTTTATCGGTGTGTCGAAGGCTGATTTATAATTATCATCACAAAAAAGATGGTAAGTTTTGATGCCTCCCTCATAGGGCAATACTGAATAATCCACAAAAAAAGAGAAATGCTTAAACAAAACTGGACTTAAATAGCGCAACAAATGCGTGCAGCACAACTTCCAGAATTGAGCTGGCATTCTGCGGATTTTGGCCAATTTGATGAGGTTGCCTGTAGGACGCCCTCAATGGACCCAAAGTTTTTACGGAATTTTGACATGAATTTTGGAAAATTGGGCTTATTTTTAAAAATTGCCCTTTTATGTAGAAAAGTTTTCTAATGAACAGAAAAGTATTCTTGAACTTCAAAAAGTATGCCATTAAAATATTAACTGAAATTTTGTTTTAAAAACAGGGAGAGGAACAATTTATTTTTATAAACAGGACTCAAAAGACACAATTCTAGTTTTATGGAATTTTCTTAAAGTTTGAGAAGCTTTTTTATGGCTAGTTACTTTACAGCTGGCACCAATAGCTGGTCCTTAACCTGACTGAGTGTGTAAACGCTATTTTTTAAAGAAAGAAAAAAAAGAAAAAGCCTCCCGCACAGCAGTCCAAATTCACCCTGAAAATGAGAAATTCGCCTATAAAATCCGTCCTAAGGCGATTTACTTTAAATTTTAGAAAAAAATTCTTAATATCATAATATATTTGGGATTTTTTTAGCTGGCTCGAGGTCAATGTTTTTTACGGCTTATTAAAAACAAACAAACGCGAGTTTTTAATTTTTTAATTTTCCAATTTATTTCAAACCCCTTCGGGATTCGTCTTCAGGGCTGTAAACAGTATCGGGGGTGACACAGAAATCACTAGCGAATTTCGTATAAACGCTTGTATTTTATATTAAAACTGCTTGAATTTATATGTGAAGAGGCACCAAAAAGCACGCCTACTAGATCAGACGGCGAAAATAAAGCGAATTGAAACCGACTATACAAAGCCAAGTAGATTTGAGTAGTTGATTCCAAATCAAATTCACCATCTGACAATCTCAGTACAATGGGCCGCAAGTGCTGTTTTTTGGATTGTTGTCTCATTCCTTCTTTTTATGTCAGACCGGATATTCTGAGTTTATTTTTGATTTAGTCGTACCAATGTATATAGCTTTGCTAAATAATATATATAATTATAGAAAGCTTTGCTTAATCATAGTTCAAGTTTTTTAACCAAAGGGTAAGCAAACTTCAAAATAAGAAAACAATTATGAAAATTTAGAAATTTTTTCTTAAACCTAGAAGAAAATGTTCTTAAAAAAAATATATTGTTTTAGGAATATCATTCAGCAGGGTTACATAGCGAATCTTTCATTGTAGTAGTGGCGTGTATTTACGCTGATACGCTTAACTCCACGATATTCCATTATTTTTAAGAAATTGCAATAGGATATTTTGGGGTTGACCTTGTTCATAGGAAATTGATTTAACTTGATTGTTTTAGTGACCTTTTTGATTATTAATCGTATAATATTTTAGCAGGCTTTAGATCAATAAGTTATGATTTTGTTCTTAGCTTTTCTAAAAACAAGACACGCACAACACCACAAAGGAGGCTGGTTCACTAAACACTGCTGTTTCATGATTTTTCCCAACTCAATCATCAGCAGACTTGGCTTATCCTCAATGAGCTGGCAAAGAGTACCTCATGACAGAACTGCTATGACCGCTTGGAAATCCCAAGGGTAGGCTTGTAGCAAAATCCGACATTAGCAGCTATCGCCAAAATCACTATGGCTTAAGTGTGTGCATGCCCCGCCTTTTGTTGTTAGTGGGCGAAATGCCTGTGTTAGATGCGGGAGAGAATTTCGGCCACAAACAACCAGAAGGGCCGATACCCGGGCATGCACACTAGACTGAACGTTGCATTAATGA
Organism: Lordiphosa stackelbergi; assembly: GCA_018904235.1. Lineage (NCBI taxonomy): Eukaryota > Metazoa > Arthropoda > Insecta > Diptera > Drosophilidae > Lordiphosa > Lordiphosa stackelbergi. The sequence goes on along the minus strand of JAEIFU010000825.1, from coordinate 41,969 downwards.
AAAATATTTTTTTTGGAAATGTTCTGTTCTTCAAAAAATTCGTAATAATTTCTAGTTACCATAACAAAAAACCAAAATTGGAAGTTTTAATGTTTACTACTGGCGCCGTGGGTTTAAAGTTGTTACATTAAATTTCACTCTCCCCTTTTTCATTTCACTTTTCATTAAAGCCACCTTTGAAATGCCAAACGTTGTTCTTGAAGTTAAAAACGGTTGCTGTGCCAGAAACAATCAGTGCTGTGCCTGAATTAAAAATGCATGTGACATAACGTGAAATGAAGTGGTCCTTGGGCGTAAGCATTTTGTACCCGAACATTACATGCTCCGCTTGCTTTGTTCGCGTGGAACTCTGCATAATTTGCCAATTGCCCAAAAATAAAATTAAGGGTTGAGCCAATTTAATCGCCATGCTTTAAAGGTTTTTTACAATTCATGGATATGCATATGAGCCGAACAAGAAACTAAAATCTAACATATACGATTCGACATTACAAGTCATTCCACAAAAGTTGTTTGCTGGCGAAAAACTTTAAACTTTAAAAGTGGTTATTCAAATGTATTCATAATAGTAGTTCTTTTGCTAGGATTGGATTGTCTGTGTTCTTCGATGCATTGAAGAAGGTGCAGCATCGAGTTTTTTAAAGAGCTCACATCCAACATCGTTCACAACTTTGAGGCTTTTCAGGAAATAAACAGTCCATAAAATTCCTTTCTCTGTTGCAGAACAACTCTTTTTCGCGACCACCATTCTTTCCTAGAGCCACATATTGATCATAAAGTTTTCTTGAGTTTCTGCACACATTTCTTACTAGTTTCCTGGTCAGCCCAAATGATTTTAAGACACCATCAATTTGAAGGATAGTGAGGTTTAGGCTGACCCTTAATGAGTATTTGCATCCTCTTGGATTATGCAGAAGAACCTCCAAGTCATCTTTTCTAGATCGCTTTGCTGAATTCAGTTCTGACCGCAAGGCGCCAATCAAATAAATGCTGTTCGAATCCTCCCACATATGCATAACGAGAAGGCCAAGCTAGCTTCGTCTTTGCCGTAGTTTTTATACCTTTGCAAATGTTTTAATATATCAGAGTTTAGGAACGCCAGCATTAAAAAAAACAATTTGTCTAAATAAAACCCATTTCCCGACGAAGAATATGACTTAAAAAAAGTTTTAGAAAAGTTTAAGAAAAGTTTTCCGCTATACCTTGAAAACAAGAGCAGATATACCATCACCAATGATGCAGTTTTGTTTAGTGTCATCCATATTAACATATTTAGGTCTGTTGGGTTGTGATAAATTACCAAGGGTCTAGCCCGATAAGGGGAGGGGTGCGGCCTAAAGTCTGGGATTTTGAAATTTCCTTTATAGTAGGATAGATTACTTCAAATCAAACTGATCTGGCCCAATGTTGGGTAATTTTGACGCCAGGTCCTTGAGATATCCTAAAAAGTCGTTTTTTTATAACCTTTTTTTAATAGTAATAACTCGGAAACAAGAGTTGCTAGAGACATGAACTAAATTGCTAATGATAGAGAATTGATCAAAGTTTGCGAAAATTTGGGTTTGGGAGTTCGTAATTGGCTTTAAGGTTAGAGGAAATTCCAGGAAAAGTTTTAAGGTGGCGGTCCAACGCGAACTAGCAAAACTATCAGATTATATTGGTCTTTTAATTATAGCAAAATTATATTTTTAACGAAAAGTGTATTATAATTTTGCCCAGAAGTTTGCAACGCATAGAAGGAATCATCTCCGACCACATAAAGTATATATTCTTGATCAGCATGACGAGCTGAGTCGATTGCTTTGTCCGTCCGTTGTCCGTTGTCCGTCGTCCGTGTCCGTCTGCCGTCTGTCCGTCTGTTGTTTCTACGCGAACTAGTCCCTCAGTTTTGGAGCTATCGAGCTGAAACTTTGCAGAGTCTTCTTTTACTGCACGCTGCTAATATGTCGGAACCGACCGGATCGGATGACTACTTCTTGTAGCTGCCATCAATGTTTGTTCGAAAAATCAATTTTAGTGAGAAAACTGGTTTGTTCTCATATTATCGCTCTCAAACACGGTCTGGGTATTATGTCATGTTTTTAAGCTGATCTGGAAGTTTGGTCGAAGTCTCAAACCGTTGAGACAAGCTATTTCAGTGTATCAAAACTTGGTACAGACGAAGTTAGCTTTCCTCTCTTAATTTTTCTTTGTGAAGAGTATTTTTGATTTTTTTCAAACTTTCAGGTAATTTTTTGGGGTTGAGAAAATTCCAAAAAAAGTTTTAAAGTGGCGGTCCAAGGCGAACTGCCCAAACCATCACATTCAAAGTTTCTTTAAATTATACCAAAAAAAGTTTTCAGTGTATTTCCCCAATTTTCACAAACAATTCTCTATCATAGCAATTTAGTTCATGTCTCTAGCTACTCTTGTTCCCGAGTTATTACTTTTTTTAAAAAAGCTAAAATCGACTAAATTTGAGGATATCTCATTCCTTCTAGTATGAAGGAAATTTCAAAGTCCCAGATTTTAGGCCGCACCCTTTTTAGATCTTTCCGAAAATTTAATTACTTCTTTTGGTCAGTAAACACTTTTGCATGTTCTAAGCAGTTTTCTAATGTCTATTTTAGGTTTGCATTTGCACCTGCTCAATATTCAATTGTATTATTCATAAAATAAATTTCATCATACACAAACAATTTCTACCTGTCGGCGATTTCCCTTTCTTGCTGTCTGTGGTCAAGAGGCCGCTTATAAGATTTCCTGTACAATAACACAGTTCAAAACATTGTTGGTCCACGCATCTGTTGATTGCCTATATCAAACTTGGTTCAAACAATTGCAAATACAGACTATTTTCCTTTGCCTATTTTATCGTAATTCTGACCTCATGTCTTTGACTTTAGGCTACAAGGTTCGTGAGTAGAGCATGATTGATTTAGTAGCTTTGTTGAGCTGAATCATTTCAAACAGGTTATATAGATCATGGCTCATGTCATGACATATAATCCAATGTATCAATAATCGTGTAAAGTGTGAATACAAATTAATAGACATTTTAAATCACAAGGTCAAGGGAAACTTTGATTCAGTTCCTGCAGGGCTCTAGTCTCTATGAATGTTCCCTTCCAGTACTAAAAACTTGCAAAATCCATCATCTCGGGTGTGGAATGATGAAACCTCCTCTCTTCTTATACTTAGTAGAATCCAGATTCGGGTAGATCCCTTTGATCTCTTTAATATACAATCAAGTGGAGGCTGGTTAGTTCTTTTTAGGTTATATATTTAACGTTATTATTTTATTTTGCAACATTTACATTTGATACTTTACACATGATGCATAGTTTGTTAAGTAAAGAACTGACTGACGATTATCTACGTAATCATATATGAACCTAAAAAGTATAAAACAAAACACAAAAGGATTTAACAAATGTTTATGGAATTTTCGCTGAGCTGCAACTGCATTGCAAAGTGATAACTTTTCTTTTATAATACTTAGAAATGAATGGAGCCAACTACTGATGCAGCTGACTAATCGACTGCACACACGCACACACAATTTTTCCGCTAAATTGAGTAGAATTGGATTTTTTTGGGATGTGTTGGCTTCACGCTAACTTAGAAGAAGAGGACGAAATAACAAAAGGTTTCTAAGGTTTTTAGTTGTCCTTCTTAATTCTGGTGGAGGTCATGCGGTAAATTATGGAATCTCTGCCAGGATCCATTTCAGCAATGGCATAACAGATGGCCAGCAGAGTCAGGGCGAAGACGACCATGAACCAGAGGATAATGTTAAAGATAATTGGATAATCGTCGGTGTAGTAGGTGGCCAAATTGAAGGGATTGCCTGCAGTGTTAGGGTTTAGAGTATCACGCTTAGAGCGCGAAATGGCATCCTTATCCGTGGACTGTACAAAAAGCACAGAGTCGCTGGATTTCTGAGCAGCCGACAGAAGACGGCTAATGGCAGTCGAGAGCAACTTGTTGGCCTCATCCAATGCAATGGACTTTTCTCCATGAGCCTTGGCAATGCCATCGACTGATAGGCGCATGATCAAAACATTTGCGGGCTTCAGCATCTCGGCCAAGTTCTCGGCGGCGGCATGGATGTAACCGATTTCCTGCAAGAATTGCTTATCGGCACTGTGCAATGAGGGATTCAGATGTTTGGTGGGCTTGGCGGCCACAGCCTCGGAGTCACCAAAGCACGACTTGAAGGCCTGCACCTGAAAATACAGCAAATGTAAGCCTTTATTGAGTAGGTAATGTAATCAGTCGCCTGGGTGAACTTACGCCATCATCGAATTGCTCGAAATTGATGTCACAAACGGGCTCATTGGCCGCCTCCAACTCAGCAGCCAAGGCATTGAGCGAGGTGTCGGCTTTGGAACCAACAAGCTCATAGGTCTTCACATTGCCCGCTGTGGTCACACGGCTCAAACCCTGCACATGGATGGCAATCACGCCCTTGGCCAGATTAAAAGGATCGTTGATGGTCATGCCGCTCCAGGTCGAGTCACCAGTGACGGCATTGCCCATGGCCGCATACAGAACATCGCCCAGATAGTGACTCTCCAGAGGATCGTTGCCCTTGAAACTGATTGCCTTGGGGCTGTTCAGCACGGAGAACTCGCCCGCAGCATGAACTGGAGATGGAAATGAACACAAAAGTTAAATATGTGTATTTAAACTTGAACCAACTCGGCTTCTGCGCATGGAGGTTACCCCCTCAAAAGTGTGTGTCACCACCCCCTAAACCCAACAAAAAATCCACTTTTCCTGCTTTTACACCAGCTTCCAAGCGTTTTGCGGGCTTTAATTTCTTTAATTTACTTACTGGCTGCTATAAACAGCGAGAAAATCACGCAACTTTGCAACATTTTCTATTTTCTGCTGGACTTTTAATCATATGACAAACGACTGCACGAAAAAAACCAACACCTCTCCCCCGACGACCCTTTGGCTATCATGTGATGAACAGAGTTGAAGTGGACATATATCGACTAGTCGATATATCGATTTATAGCAGCTGTTGGCGCTGCCAGACGGTTTGAATGAATGAAAATCACTGTACACGAAAATTAATCTCGTGATCGTGAACTGAGAATCTTTTATTTTTATTTGCCAAGAATATCAACAAAAATAAAAAGTGAGGGCGTCGTCCGACGAAAATTTGATTGTACATTTTTTTGATTCGTTTTGAATAACCCAATCTTGAAATAGAATTAAAATGTAACTAATTTTGAACAAATTTTGGACTATGTCTTCTGAAATATAAGAAATGTATTTTTTGACTGTATAAGTAAATATGTATATAGTGAAAAACAACATTTGTTGTTAGACCATCTTTTGCTATAGACTGCGTTAGTCACAAATGGCAATGCCCATAAAACTGTCTCTAGTTAACTTATATCTATAGATATTTATAAACATATTAAAATTATATACTAAAATCGTTGATACATGTATAATTTCTTAATAACTAAAGAGAATATTTTATTAATTTAGATTATTATATTTTTAATTTTCGTTCTATGTTTCTATAATTTCTGTCATTCTATCACAAATTTCAAATATCAAATTTAGTTTGCTTTTAGTTGTGCCTAAAGTCTTTCACGAAATTTCGTTTTGCTTTTGATATTCTTGAGACTGAGTGGTAATTGATTCCATTAACGAACGGCGTGCACATAAAAATGTTTTTCGGAGCTTGAGAGTTTGGATTGGATGCAAACAATGTTATTAGTTCTGTTCGAGCATGTAAAACTTAGAATGTCATATAAATACGCCGGTTTTTTTGTGTTTATTATTTCGTGCGCAGAATTGACTGCAGACATCGATTTGCTAAAAAGAATGCACACTATGTTGTTTCATGCAACTATTATATTAATATAGACAAATTGAAAAATTACGCCTTGGAGACTGATATTCATTTCGTAAATTTGTGCCCTAGGTATAATATGACGCCAACTTTACATAAATTTTTTATTCATGGCCCGGATTAATAATTATGCATTGCTTCCAGTTGGTCAATTGACCGACGAGGCCCAGAAAGCACGAAAAAAAGATTTTAAGTTTTACCGAGAACATTTTTCGAGAAAATGAAGTCGGGAAAAGTGCAATCTTGATGTTCTGAATAGAATTTTCATTACCTCGGATCCCTTAGTTTCTAGGGATTTCAAGAGACAGGAAAAAATAAATCAAATCAGCCTTAAATCTCTTAGAAAATGTGCCTGAACTAAAAGAGGAGTACTCTAATTTAAGTGAAAGTAGCGATGAGGAATAATGAAAATTGTTGAACAAAATACGAAATTGTTTGTGTTGTTTTTTGTTTTTATAATTATCTCTAAAATTTATAATCTTTCTCTAAAACTATGTTTCGAAAAAAAAAAATTTATTTCGCAAAAACAAGTAAAAAATTTTTAGTTTTTAATTCTTAAAAAAAATGTCCACTAAATATTTATAACTTTTCATTTTTTTTGTAATACGTTAATCCCCTTAAAAAGATGGCATCAACATTTTTTTGCTACAGGGCTCCGCTGATTTATGGCGCGATTTTGGCCTTTTCGCCCCACAGTGCGTCGCTGAGCTACTGTGTAATAACCGATAGCAGAGGCCACAGTAAGGCCCGCGCTTTGGGCGATCGCTCTCCCTCGCTCTTCCGTGCCAACGCGCGGCACGGACAGCGCAGTCGCGGACAAATCACAGGCATAGCAGCGCTGCCGGCATTGAAAAGAAATATGAGAGTCAAGCACAAAGAGTTTAAAGAAGTTAGAATTCACTTTAGTTCAAGTGCTCAAGACAGACGATTGATTTCTGACAGTGCGAAAAAAACACAAGTAGTGTGAACCCAAGTACGGTTCCCCGGTACAAGCACAGTTCCCTGGAAAAGAAGTGAAGTGAATCCAGTGGCAAGTTGTAAAACAAAACACGCGTACTTAGACACAGAACACTTAACGAGATATCATACTTACACATAATTAAACTAGACATAATACTCACTTTCTTTCCTTTCAACCTCACGTGGGTATTAACCACGTTCCTTGTCCTTGGATTTAGATCCGGACTTAATGCCGGCCACTGTAACAGTGGAATATTGTGGGACCTGAAATATGCCTTTGTCGACGGGCAACGAGTATGGAAGCGTTATATTGCTGAAAAATCCAATTGTTACCATAGAACTCTTGAAGGATTCTATTTCTTCGTTCTAAATCTATTTCTTTTCATAAACGGCAATTTGCGCATTCTTGTAATGTTGCTTGTGGAGCAGTTTAGGTACCTTGGACTGATTCTGAAGATGCAACTCCTTTCGGAAAATTTGCTGTATGCGTTGTCGACATATTGGTGGACTTAGTTTCGACTTAATTTGAGCTAGCTCATTATATTATTTGCTGCTAGAGTCCACCTTTGGAATTGCACCCTTGCGATTAATTTGGCAATATTTTTGGGGACTTTTCAAAAAGTTTGGTTACTGTGTTACGATGGCTGTTTGTTCAACTGCGTTTACATCAACTTTTATTACAACTTCATTTATGGTTTTGAATTTTTTCTGCTCTTTAGGGGATAGTTCTTCTGCACGAGGCATTTTAAGCTAAAATAAAATTTTGTCTTTTTAAGTACAGTTTATTGCTGTCACTGTAAGGCCAATTTATGTTGACGCTAGAAGAAGAATAAGAATAACTAAATTTGCACATTTATCAATTTTCTATGAGGAACATGTATTGCACGCTTGGTTCATATAACGGTACCAGAGAGTAGTAGATAATCAAAGGATAATAACAAAGCTACGTGAAGAAAAAGAGTAAGAAAGTATATACTCAAAACCAATGTACCGATATTGGATGAAGGAAATAGCAAAAAAACATAATTTAGTATTTTCACAAAACAGTTTAATGGCATCCATTAAGGGTTTCCTAAGCATTAAACGTTCGGTCAGAAAGGTTAGAAAATTTTACCAAGTTTCCAGAATTGTATGAACTACCAAAAATATTCTTGCTATTCCAGCTACCCAAGTAAGCGTAGAACGTTTATTTTCCGGTCTGATGCTTATCAAGTTGCCGCTAAGAAATCAGATGAACGGAAGTACTTTGACCGCTATTAAGCTTCTAAGACGTAATCATTAATTTGAATGCTTTGGTTCAAATTTTTTATTTATTATCTTTTATTTTAATCATCTTATGAAAACAAACTTGTGCATTTTGTATGGCACATGCTTATAAAATTGATCATTTATATACACTAGGGGGGACATTTTAGGCCACACTAATACCCTCTTATACAATGCGTTTTCGTGTACAAAGAACATAACAAAAATAATGTTTGCGAAACAATTAATTTTAGTGTTCAGTTTTACATATAGGCGGTTAGCCTTAAATTTAAATCATAAAATTTACATATTAAAAAAAACTAAAGCTACCAGAACGCCCTTACTTCAGAGTTACACCACCTACCTTTCCCGTTCGTCGCGAGATAGTAGATCTTTCACTGCTCGGGATGGAGTCCCTGGCTGCACTAATTAATACATAAAAATCGAGAAAGCCAAGCTAACTTCGTCTGCGCCGAAGTTTTAATACCCTTGCATATGTTTTAATATATCAGAGATTCAGAACGCCAGCATTAAAATCAACAATTTTTATACCCTTGGAGAGGGAATATTAAAATTGTCCGGATGTTTGTAACGCACAGAAGAAAGCATCTCTGACCGAGTTTATATAGCCATGTCCGTCTGTTTCTATGCTATCTCCTTTTTGAAATTTGTGAAAAGCTTTCGTTTGAACGTAGAGGGGCAAGCAACACCATTACACCTCTTTCCTACAAGCCAGAGCTTTTTGTAAAGCTTCACCGTGTAAATACGATTTAAAGCGTCCCCTCATTGAAAAATTGCAAGGAAAAAAACTAATTTTTTTTTTTGTCAAAACTGTCAAAAATTAGTAATTACACTATCGGCCCTGTTCCGAATTCCGAGTCGGTTTTCGTGTAAACGTTTGCAAGTGGAATACCAATTGAACAATTTTACGGGGAAGTTGACAATTAGATCTATGGTTACTAGATCCGATTTGAAGAAAATCAGAATTTCTTAAGCAATTGAAACCGACTGCTCAATGTAAAGTGGAATCAATTCGTCAAAAAGAAACGACCCGATCTAGTAACTACAGACATTCTTCGCACCTTCCATTTTAATTTGTAAATTTGAAATAAGAAACGACAACGTTTACACGGAAACCGACTCGGAATTCGGAACGGGCCGTATGTCACAAAATTTCAAAAGTTTTTGTATCCGGCACTTTTAGCAATTGATTCTAATGTAAAATTTCAAATCTGCTCTCAGAAGTGTCAAAAGTAGAACGGTGTGTTTTTGAGATATAGCTAAATTTTTATTTTAGTGTTATGAAAAAAGGTAGGTCTACTAAAATGCCATTTTCTCTGGTTTTAGTTAACCGATATGTATAAACTGAACAGAATTAAAGATTCTTACTTCGTTGCATATTAAGCTTGGTCTCTTCAAGAACTTCGTTAAAGCTCTCCATAAAAATGAAAATTTTGCGGCGTTTGAGTATTTAATACGACGATTCCCACAACTTTCTGACGACAAAATCAAAGAAGGCGTATTCGTGGGTCCGCAAATCAAAAAGCTAATGAGCGACATAGAATTTAACTCGGCATTATCAGCAGACGAAGCAAAAGCATGGGAATCATTCTGCGCAGTAGTGTCTAGTTTTCTCAGAATCGAAATTAGTGAGGATTACAAAGAAATTGTTGATGATTTATTGGAAAACTACAAAAAAATTAGTATAATCTCAGTCTGTTTTTCATCGAGTTTTTATATTTACCAATTTTATTACTTTTTACTTTTGAAAGGTGCAAATATGTCCTTAAAAATTCACTTTTTGCACTACCATTTGGATTTTTTCCCGGACAACCTAGGCGACGAAAGCGAACGAGCATGGCGAACGCTTCCATCAGCAAATGCAGCAGATGGAGTTTCGCTACCCAGACAAGTGGGATCCGGCATTGATGGGAGACTATTGCTGGTTCTTGTTGCGAGAAACACACAGTCTGCACAAAAAACAAATGCGGTGTACATCATTGGAGTACTTTTATCCAACCTTGAACTGCAATAAACACTCCCAATGCTCAACGTTTATTCTTGTTTGGCTTTTTGTGATTCTTATACTGAAAAAACTAGTAAAAACTCGATATTTTAGTTACATATCAATGTCAGGGAGGAATTTTTTATACTTTGTTTTGTTTAGATACTCCTATGTGACTTATTAAACAAAAAGCGCAAAGTTACGGGTCGGAGAGCATGCAAAATAACAATTAATAATACTATCAAGAAGAGGTACGTTTACTTAATTGTGAATGTAGCGTTTATTTTTCATCCGATTTTGATGACCAAGGGCAAAAAATGTTCGTAAGAGATTACCCAATCCTGTTAATATCTGAGACCTGAGCAATTTTTATGGTAAGATTGAAAAAAAAAACTTAATAAAAGGCAGCAAAAAATTGAAAAATCATCAAAAATTTTTCAAAAATACAACTTTTAAACAAACTTTAGTTTTTTTAAGAAATAATTTTATTATCTTTAATTTTTGTTCCAGTTTATACATATCTGGTCTAAATCCAGAGAAAATGGCATTTTAGTAGACCTACCTTTTTTCAAAACACTAAAATAGAAAATTTAGCTATATCTCAAAAACCGTTCTACTTTCCACATATCTGAGAGATTTGAATTCAGCGTGAAATTTTACATAAGGATCAACTATTTAGACCCGTGATCAAAAAATTGTTGCATAGTGTTATCGCTCTCTGAGTTCGATTGGTACAACGTTCGTCTCGCTAAAACCAACGCGTTTCCCCACTCCAACTGTAATTTTGGGAAAAGTATTTTGCATCACTCAAAATCGGGGCCGGCCAGCTCATAGCCACCGAAGTCACTTGTCACACTCACCAGTAAATCGGCAATAGTGTCTTTTGCTCACCAACTTAAGCATATTAACTATACTCACCATCTCCAAAGGCAGCGCAACAGCGAAGAGCAAACTGCTTTTCAGTCGATGAAGCAGGTCAGAGCTGGTTGGCTTTGCATCAGTTTCGCACACCAATACCCATTCACTTTTTGACCTCACTTTTCTTGACAAAACTTATATATCGCTCACATACTTCAAGACTGGCATAACTCAAAAAATACGGTTTTTGACTTGATGATACAGATATATACGCTGTATTGTGTACTATTTTTTGTAAAAATTTTCAAAGTGATATCTCTCATACTTTTTATGTGAGATCAAAATATGTCGAAATATAATTTTAAAGGTTAATTTTCATGTAATTGCAAGAGCGTCATATCTCAGTTGTCCTGCAGTCGATATTGCGCAAACATACTTTGGCTTTTAGTTAAAACATCATATTTTTAAGTAATATTAATGAGTTTTTTATTAATTTAAATTTATAATATTTTACTAGATTAACTCGAAACTAAAAGAATCATTTTTTTTCTGCATACTTATAAAACAAATTCATCTTCTTTAACAAAACAGAGAAAGAGTGCGAGCACACCCTACACGCATACACACACACACACACAGCCAAGATGAATCTGCCCATCATTTTTCTGGTCTGCTGCTCTCTGATCAACACTTCTTTGGCCACTGACCACCAATCGGCTGAATATGAGGGACAGAATCCTTGCGTTAACAAATTTAGCTGCCACGAATGTATACAAACCCAAAGCTGTTCCTGGTGCATGCAACCGGATTATGATTCTAATAATCGACCGCGTTGCTTTCAATACTTCTCACCGACCACCTGCAAAGAGGAATTTGTCTGGAGTCCCTACATTCGGGAGAGTATATTGATCGATAAGAATCTAACATTGGCCGGCAGTGGCAGGTCCGCCAACTCTGCCGGTTACTCCATGTCGGGGTCTGACTCCATGAGTGGTTCTTCGTCCTCATCCATGTACGGAGCAGAGTCCGAAGAGATAGTACAGACTAAGCCACAACGTGTCCGACTCGAGATGCGTATCAGTAAGTGATCCCCGCAGGGAGTTTCGTTTAGCCACTTGATTCATTTCAATTTCGTACCATTTCCAGATCAAGCTTACAATCTGAAAGTAAGCTATTCCCAGGCCAGTGACTATCTGGTTGATGTTTACTACTTGATGGACTTATCCAAATCTATGGAAAATGACAAGGAAAAACTCTTCGAATTGGGTTCTCAATTGTCCCAGCATATGAGTAAAATTACATCGAATTTTCGTCTGCGTTTCGGTTCGTTTGTGGATAAGTCGCCCTATGGGCCCACTTTACCCAAAAAGTGAGTCAATATTTTAAGAAATACTTTAGAATCGCTTTATGTTTAGTGTTAGGTTATAGCATTCCAAAGAGATTTGTAGTTTAGTGCAAGACCCAGAATGGATGCAGTATCGTATGGGTTTCAATGCATTTCTTTTCCATAACGATGAATTGACACATATATCAATATTCCAATGTAATAGTAATTTTCGTCAAACCATCACTTTCCCATAATATCGTTGATATCACGTACCACCACCATTAACAAAAGACAATCAACAACTCACAGCAATGATACATTTTTGGTTTCTAGCTTTGTGAAATTTTAACTACTTTATTGTGAAATACGGTCAACGTATTGTTAAAGCTATCGATGTGTTTTGTATGTGCCATAAGATTCATTCCATTGGATGAGGCTGTTTGCTATTTCATTTGTTGTTTGTTTTTGTGCGAAGAAATTTTCCAAATTTTCTTTCTTAGCGCGCGCCTGCATAACAAAACAAAGGTCTATGTATATCAAACCTGTAGTATAAGTCGTTTAGGCTGTGGGTTGATAATATGTCAGTCTATCAGTATGTTAGTCGGGCGTAAAGATTTATATATATAAATTAAGAGAGCTTGTGATTTGAAAATAATCTCTTAAACTAAGCGTTAACGATCTAGCTGTTAACGATCAATTAAAATAGTCGGTATTGATAGAATTGAACATGTTCAGAAGTTGTTATTCAGTCAAATCCGACAATTTGAAGCGTTTTCGCTATTTTACTGCTCCAACGCGCTGTGATGAGCAGGTCGGTTCTCCTGGTTATGTTAAGACCCAGTCAGGTCGCCAGGTGATGATATGACCCAAATGCCAGTAGGATAGTTTGTGATATTAAAACAGACACATTTAAGTCAAATTCATATTTAACGCCATGCACTAAGTGCGCTCGATCAGTTTGGCTCTGATAAGTTAGACAAAATGTAGCTTAAGCAAAAGCCGCACTACCGCGCTGACAGAGATGCTGAAAGCGAAGCGACTGCCACAACGCTAAGAGCGACGCTGTGAGAGAGAGTGATATGAGTTTCATTGCATACTTGTGTGATTGAATTACTTTGCACTTGGAATGTGCTTGGAACTTGAATGTACTTGAATGTATTTGCAACTGAGTGTTACATTGTGGGTTAGCTCAAGGTATACTAAACAAGGTAGGCTCACTCGCTCTCTCACAACTCATTATATTTGTGTCAAAGAGAGCGAGAGCGACAGAGTAATATATTTCAATACAAAGCCTACTAAGCTACTAAGTAAAACACAAAAAATTCGTCCGCGGAGATGCTTCGCTTACAACAGTTCCTTACTGTCTGAAATTTAACAAGTTGTCAAGAGAGCGAGAGAGTGAGTAGGCCTACCTTGTTTAATTTACCTTGGGTTAGCTAATGTATGTTGGGTACAGTGAGTACTCTATATGTGTGCATACCACAGCGCAACATTTATATATTTACAGATGTGAAACTTGATTTTGACTAGGAATAAACATACCTTTCATGGTAAAAATACTTTGCAAGTCAAACAGTAAATGTACCGTTAAAGCATCAAAAAAATGCCAACCATGAGTATCTTTTTTTTTTAACTGATATTTTAAACCATTTGTAAGGGTATAAAAACTTCGGCACAGACGAAGTCAGCTTAGACTTATCGTTTTTATATCGTTATATCGTTATTTTAAAATTGTTCGGATGTTTGTAACGCACAGAAGGAAGCATCTCCGACCATATAAAGTATATATATTCTTGATCAGCGTGACGAGCTGAGTTGATATAGCCATGTCCGTCTGTCTGTCCGTCCGTCCGTCCGTCGGTCGGTCTGTTTCTATGCTATCTCCTCCGTCAGTTTTAAAGCTATTGTAACCAAACTTTGCACGAAGTCTTTTAGTACAAATACGCTCCACATTTGTCGGAACTGGCCTGATCGGATGACTATAGCATATAGCTGCCATAGGAACGATCGGTTGAAAAAGTAGTTCTAGTGAGAAAAACTTTTTTGTTTTCAATGCTATCGCTACCAAACTCGTTACTGATCAATATGATATGCTAACACATAATTCTGTCAAGTCTGATCCAAATCGGATGACTATAGCATATAGCTGCCATAGGAATGATCAGTCCGAAAAATAGTTTTAGTGCGAAAATTCTTTGTTTTCAATAGTAGCGTTTCAGTTATAAATATTATCTGTCTCAACACAATTTTAGAGAGTTTGATCAAAATCGGTTGAATATATCGTATAGCTGCGATATAAAAAACTGGCAGGCATATATGATGCTCCAAGGGTATATAAACTTCGGTCGATTTTATACTCTTGCAAAGGGTATTATAATTTTACCCAGAAGTTTGCAAGGCATAGAAATATTCATTTCCGACCCTATAAACTATATATAAGGTTGTCAAAAAAGTCTTGCGGTATTTTTATTGAATTTTCAATTGTTCATAAAATTGGTTTTAATAATGCGATTTAAGTCAAATATGCGCCGTTTTGTTCGTTGACGAGTTCCCAACGAGATGCCAATTTCATAATTCCCCTCTTATAGAAGCTCGCTTCCCTATTGGCAAAAAACTCGGAGAGCCAATTTTCACAGGACTCACTTGTGGCCAACTTCCGACTACCAAGCTTGTTCGCCATGGACATAAATAGGTGGTAATCGCTTGGTGCGAGATCCGGACTATACGGTGGATACAAAAGAACCTCCAATCCGAGCTCCCGGAGCTTCTGGCGCGTCACCAAAGATGTGTGTGGCCTGGCGTTATCCTGATGGAAGACAATTCGGCCTCTGTTGATCAAAGATGGCCTCTTCTGCATGAGTGCTGCATTCAAGCGGTCCAGTTGTTGGCAGTACAGGTCCGAATTGAGCGTTTGGCCATAGGAGAGGAGCTCATAGTGGATGATTCCCTCCCAATCCCACCAAACACACAGAAGAACCTTACTGGCCGTCAATACAGGCTTGGCCACCGTCTGGGCAGCTTCACCGCTTTTCGATCACGACCGTTTGCGCTTCACGTTGTCGTAATTAACCCACTTTTCATCGCCAGTCACCATTTGCCTCTAAAACGGGTCGATTTTGTTGCGATTCAGAAGCGATTCGCATGCATCCATACGGGCAAAAATGTTTTTTTGCGTCAAGTCGTGTGGCACCCATACATCGAGCTTCTTTTTGAATCCAAGCTTCTTCAAATGGTTTATAACGGTTTGATGACTCATGCCCAGCTCTTGGCCGATGCTACGGCTGCTACTATGCCGGTCTCTTTCGATCAATTCAGCGATTTTATCGCAATTTTCGACGACAGGCCTTCCGGACCGTGGCGCATCTTCGATCACCTCTGCACCAGAACGAAAACGTTGAAACCATCGTTGTGCGGTGGAAATGGAAACTGTATCGGGTCCATAAACTGCACAAATTTTATTGGCAGCATGAGATGCATTTTTGCCTTTATCGTAGTAGTACTGTAAAATATGCCGTATTTTCTCTTTATTTTGTTCCATGTTTGCGACTCTATAATTAACGAACGACTAAAAACAAACAACAATAAATCAAACAAGACTTTTTTGACAACCTTATATATTCTTGATCAGGTGACGAGCTGAGTCGATTTTGCTTTGTCCGTCCGTCTGTCTGTCTGTCTGTTTCTACGCGAACTAGTCTCTCAGTTTTAAAGCTATCGAGCTGAAATTCTGCACAGTCTTCTTTTTATTGCACACTGCTAATATGTCGGAACCGACCGGATCGGATGACTATATCTTATAGCTGCCATAGGAACTATCGTTCTAAAAGTGAGTCTTTGTGAGAAAAACTTTTTGTTTTTAATGTTAACGTCTCCCACTTTAGCGATTATTAATATTATACGCTTTCACATAGATTTTGGAGTTTTTGTCAAAATCGGATGACTAGATCTTATAGCTGCCATAGAAACTACCGGTCGAAAAGTGGTTTTTAATGAGAAATTTTTTTATGTTTTTAATGTTAACGGGTCTCAATTCAGCGATTATTAATATTATGCGCTTTTACACAGATTTGGAAGTTTTGGTCAAAATCGGATGACTATATCTTATAGCAGTCATAGGAACTATCGGTCGAAAAGTGGGTTTTATTTAGAAAAATTGTTTGCTTTAACGCTGGCGTTCTTAAACTCTGATGTATTAAAACATTTGCAAGGGTATAAAAACTTCGGCACAGACGAAGTTAGCTTGGCCTTCTCGTTTTTTTATATACAGCGGTGTCACAGAAATCTCTTCCAACCAAATTCCAACCCAAAACCAATTCTCGGTGTCACAGAAATCTCTTTCGGTTGGTTTCAAATCTCTCGTGTTTTGTCGGGAGATTTAGCTAAATTCACCAACCAAACATTTTCGATATGCAAAATTTGTTTTAAAAATGTGAACAACACTATTTTTCTGGATAGGTTGCATCAAATTAATTAAATATTTTATTTGTTTTAATATCAAAATTTGTGTTTTAATAAAAACTCTCCTAATGCTGCGTAACAATTAAAACCTGCCAACCACAGCGCCCTCAATTTATGGAGGCGCCATCTGTGTGCCAAAATTGGCACCAACAAGGGCTTAGAGTTGTCAAGTTATATTTTATGATTGGCGCAAAAATATTTTTTAAATTTTGCATCTTATTTTTGGAGAATATGACATAAATTTGAATTATAATTTAAAAGGGCATCATAAAACATATAACACTATTAAAAAATTGCATTTAAACATCAGATTAACTCATAATTAGAAGATGGGAAATTTTTTTTGGGAGAAGGGATTTTTGGGATTGGATAACAGAGATGTCCATTAGCATGGACACAAACCTTCCAACTCTATTTTCATATAAGAAAACGAAATCTCTGGAAGTTCTGGGACACCGACGGATTTTTCGAGCGTTTTGCAAACCAACCAAGGCCAAAATCTCTAGAGATTTCTGTGACACCCCCGATTAATCTCGTGTCTCTTACCAATTCTGTTCGTTGCCTTTGCTAAATTTTTATAGGATGGGTGATCAGATATCGGTATATATATGCATCTTTACTCTAATTAGGTTATAAACCTATCGGATTGTTAATGCACTTCTTACATATATGTTAATTATTTCTCTCTCTCACCTCTTTGTTTCTTGTTGTTTGATTGGTCAAAAAATGCAGTCTGAAGAGACCATGCCAGGGGTGCGAATCTCCCTATGGCTTTCGCCACGTTTTGTCCTTGACCAACGACTTTAAAAAATTCACTGTAAGTTATTATTTGCCCAAAAGTCATTCAACACACATATAATCGCTCGTCTACCCCAAACATTTGATTTGACATTCATCTCCCGCTTTTTGCACGTTGTGCATGGTTTATTTTTAAGTTTGCCTGTATGCTAAACATGAACCCTCTTCTTCTCTTGGGGCACACTCTATACAGCCACAGCAGGAGTACTCAAGACAGAAATGCGTGCTTTGGCGTAACGTGTGTGTGTTAAGCCAAAAGAAAATAATATAAGCTCATATAATGTCCGTTAAATACAATATATAAACAAATACATCAATATTTTGCGTGGTTAATGTATTGGTCTGTATCCATGTAAAGGACGTAACCAAATTTTCTAGGCGGTTCAAAATTCCGGAATTATGTATTATATAATCCCTTCCGTCAAGTGCATGTGAATTTCGGGTCTTGCGATAGTTCCATACCGCGTCCATTTCTAGTAAATATACCTAAAAAAATTGTGAATTTCACAGCAGCATCAACACTGCTTGTCCGTTATTGGTAACGTATAGATTCCTAAGTCTTTCCCAAAATTTTAAAAGACAAGATTTTTGAATAAAACTTCGTTGAACCAGTAATTAGCATTCAAATCAAATTGGCAATTCCGTTTGTTGACGCAATTTGTTGAATAAAATTCAAGGATGTTGAAATGGCAAACCTTACTGAGCATTTTTGGAATTGCCACCTGTTCAGTCAAGATTCGTTCGTTCGGAAACGTGCGTCTGTAAGGAAATCCAAAAACAAAACCTAATCATTTAACCCAGAGTGTGCCTCACTCTTCTTGCTGGATTCTTCCACAAATCCCCCCCTAACTTCTCCCCTCTTCTCTCACATCTTCACCCCACACCAATCGATAAACTGCCGATTCCTAACTCCTTGACTTTATCCTGCAGGATGAGGTGAGAAAAGCCGCTGTCTCTGATAATTTGGATGCACCTGAGCGTGGCTTTAATGCAATAATGCAAGCCATCGCCTGTCGCCAGGAAGTGGGCTGGCGCGAGCACGCCCGTCGTCTCCTGGTATTCGCCACGGACGCTGCATTCCATTATGCCGGTGATGGCAAGTCGGCCGGTGTGATTACACCCAACGATGGTGAATGCCATTTGGATTCGAGTAACTCCTATTCGTACTCATCCATCCAGGATTATCCGAGTATATCGCAGATCAATCAGAAGGTCAGGCAGAATGCCATCAACATCATTTTCGCTGTCCCCCAATCCCAGTATTCGGTGTACCAGAAGTTGTCGGCCGCCATTGATGGTTCCTCGGTTGCCATGCTGTCGAATGACTCCTCCAATGTGGTGGAGTTGGTGCAAACGGAACTTGACGTAAGTACCGATTGACTTTGTCCCCGGCTTGGCTCTATATTCCACCTCCACATCCTTCCACAGAAAATGTCCTTTACGGTGGAGATGATAGACAATGCCACCAGCGAAGTGAAGATCACCTACTTCTCATCCTGCCTTCATGGCGCAAGAACCGAGACATCCAAATGCAGCGGTCTGAAAGTGGGCGACAAGGTCACGTTCGATGCTGAGATAACAGTGCGCAGATGCCCAAAGGATCCCAGGGACTGGAAGCAGGTCATTCAGATCCATCCGATTGGCATCAATAAGAGTCTGATCATTGATTTGGAAATGCTTTGCACCTGTCCCTGCGAGCATCCCGGCTCTATAGGGTATGAGGCCAATTCGGCCAAATGCCTTAACAAAGGCAACTTCATGTGTGGCAAGTGCGACTGTGATGAGCAGCATTTCGGCGAGCACTGTGAATGCTCCTTTTTTGATATGATGCCGAACAGCAGAAACGCATCTATGTGCAGGGCGGAGAACTCCACCGTGGATTGCAGTGGGCGCGGCACTTGCGTGTGCGGCGTCTGCGAATGCGTCAGGCGTGCGAACTTCGAGGAGGTTATCATGGGCACATTCTGTGAGTGCGACAACTTCAGCTGTGAACGGCACAACAATCTACTGTGTTCCGGACCGGATAAGGGTACATGCGAGTGCGGCAAATGTGTGTGCAAACCAGGCTGGACGGGCACAAATTGCGGTTATACCAAATTCCCGCTTCCATTTGCATACAAAAGCGACAGAACGCAATGACTTAGCAGAAAGCGAACATGTAAAAACAGAACTTAAGTAAGAGAGCATCAAATAAAGGGTGATTATTTAGCAAACTTTCTTTTTGGCTTTCTTCGTGTCACATATTACTGTCAAACATGTTCAGTTTGGTCTGTAATTTAACCATGAATCGACTTACAAACGAACAACGCTTGCTTTTTGATGCTCGGTCAAGAAAGTGCATTGTGCACTTCTTCCATTTTATAGTCAGTTGGGGTTAGTTGTGACTTAATTTTGCACCAAATTCACACTATTGGACATTAAACCACCAACACGCATACGTAGAGTGCGAACAGAGGAAAATATGGCAGTTAATGGCCGTGAATTATCGATTCGGCGCCGTTCGCAGCATCAACAGCCGAGTCAAGTCCATCCGTACGAACAAACAGATTTCAGAGATGGTAAAAGATAGAGGTTTGACATGTATGGGACAAATGCTTCTTATACTTGCAGGCAGATCAAGTTTATTTTCAATTTTTGCCACGCCCCCTCCCGTTCCTGCAATTTGGAAGAAAACAAACAGTTTTTCAAAGAGATGGTTCATACCTTTTAGAGATAGTTAGAAATTAGCATTACGTATCGATTTGCCGAAGTGATAAAGATCGGATGAGCGGTTATGAGCAAAAAATACCAAAAAAGCTTTTTTTCTCTTTCTATCTTTTGGTTCAATGTACTTTTTCTTGGATATTGTTTAATTTTGGCCTCTAATCAAAAAATTGTAAGATTGAAATGACAAACAGAATTTTATCATGTAGAATCATTTTAATGGTTCAGAACCAGTTTGAAATGGTTCAATTAAAGCCATGAATTTGGGATGTAATTATTTTACTGATTCAAAACCGGATAAGAACCTATTTGAACCGGTTCAAAAGTGAAATTATGACATTTTAATGATTCAAATACTTTGAAACGGTTCAAAGCCACATTTCAGGGATTACCTGAGCTATAAATTTTAGATTTAAACATCTTACTGATTCAGACCTGGATCCGGTTTGAAAGTGGTTCAGATCAAAATTAGAGAAATATACTTGAAATTTATACATTTTGTTAAAACAACACTCTGAACCAGTTCAAGGCCACATTTCAGGGATTATCTAAGCTTAAAATCCGACAATGAGCTTGAAATTTGGTGTCTAGGTGTCTGGTGTCGGCCACATGTTGCGCAGTGTTGAAAAGTAGCACCAAATTCAAATTCATGTTCCTACTGTTGTGAACTCGCCAGTGGAACAAGGGTATAAGTTGGAAGTTGCTGCCTTTTGGTGTTATATTGTTGCTGCTGAATTGAGACTATTGCTATGGTAGCTGCTGATCTGGCGTCGCTTGCGCATTGCTGAGACAGAGACTCCACCGGCTTCTAAGAATTTCTATAGACTCAAAAATATTGCATTTAGGCTGAGTGAAACATTTCCAGCTCATGTTGGAATAAATTAAGTTCTTATAGATCTTCTTCTCTTCTAGTTCCGATCCCGTGTGGGACATAGGGCATCAACCACTCCTCTCTTCCAACGAACTCTGTTGTTGGCCGTAGCTTTCAGTTCTCTCCAGGTCTTCCCGATGCTTTCCGCTTCTCTACCAACAGTCCTCCTCCAAGTTTCTTTGGGTCTGCCTGGTGTCCGGCCTAATCCATCCAGTGGATTCCACTCCATTGCCTTCTTGGCGATATTGCTCTCACTTTTACGCAATGTATGCCCTATCCAGCTCCATTTCAATCTGCGTATTATGGTGTCGACACTCTCCATATTTGCGCGTTTTAATAGCTCGGAGTTCCGTATTCTGTCAGGCCAGAAAATACAAAATATCCGACGCAGGCATCGGTTCACGAATGTTTGAATTTTGGACACTATGGAAGTTGTCATTTTCCAAGTGGAGGAACCGTATAGGAGCACTGGCATTATGTTAGACTTGAAAAGCCTTATTTTGAGCCAGTGTGGATATGATGAGCATCGCCAAACGACCGACAGCATCCCAAAAGCACCCTTAGCTTTCTGAAGGCGCGACTCTTATGTGAATTATTCACTAAAAACATTTCGCAACATCCGCGGGATGATAAAATAGGGTTGTCGAAATTGGAAATCGAATTTTTTGACGATATTTTTTAGGTATATTTTTGTTGGAGCGTTCGGTCACACTGTTGCGAATAAGTTATTCTTGTGCTCTCTGTACAAAGGTATACTAAACAAGGTAGGCCCAAGGTGAATTTACTATAAGGTGACGTATTCCGATGTGGTGAGGGGTCTTAATTAATTTCAACTCGCTCTCTCGGTTCTCTAAAACATTTGACAGTTGCTCTGAGAGGAAAATGCTAGGCACACTTCGTTTGTTATTGTTTGAGCTAACAGACAGCTGAAAGATTTTGGCTAAAGCTTAGTACTCAAACAAACTAAATCGTCCGCTAGCTAAATTGACAACTTATTCCGATGGGTTACCCAGCGGACGATGCAGTGTGACTGTTCAACGCCAAAATACCACCCTTCATCAAAATACCACAAGTGTGAAACGGTCTCACTGCTCTGATTTGCTTGCATTTGAATTTAGTTAATTGTTTTTGCAAATATTTAGGGATTTGTGGAGGATATATGGAATGTAGAAGTCATGGGCAATGCAAAATCTTACTATTGGTTTCAAATTATGCCAATCGACGATTTTTGGCGAACTTCTGCTGCTGACATTCCGACGGGTGGGTGTCGGAAAAATTACAAACAATTTTTTCTACTACCACCCCATCGGAATTGAATCAGCTGTTTGTGCCTGTCAAGTTAGCGGCACTATGAGATTTCCGATGGGTATGAACGGAAATTTTAGTTTGTCTGAGTTCGACCGAGCATAGGAGGCCTGTCAGAATTTTACGAAAGCTTTCCGACACCCTTTTTTTTATATGGAGTTGACACCCAGCTAAATCGATTTAGTTTGTCTGAGTACTAAGCTTTACAAATAAAATGAAATAATTCAAAACAAATTATAATATTTTAACGTATAATAAAATAAAGCAGTTTTAGTTTTTTATTTAAATTTTTCAGAGTAAATTTTATTCGCATTTAAAAAAAAAATACTTTCGTTTTTGGATCTAGTTCAATGTTATTAGCACTTCTTATCATTTGGGCCAGCAAAAATGGTTTTGAGCAAATATTGTTGCCATTGAATTTGCTAAATACTGATTCAAGCCTTTTTATTTTGGCCACGAATTCCGTGGATGACTTCTTCTGCCCTCCTGCTGATACCATATCAACATAAGTGAATGTGGCGTTTTCTTTGTCGGCGCAGTCCAAAGACAATCTTTTAATTAGATAGCCTGAGATGTACTCTATAGAGTCATCCGACAGTTCGCCATCTATTTCGGCTTCTTCTTCTCCAGCCTGCTCTGCTATGGCTGAGTTAGCAGCAACACTTGCAGAGCTGGTAATTGAGGAAAAAAGAAAACAATGAAAAAAATCGTGCGCTACACAACCTCTCTCCAACGACCATCAAATATCTAGACTACAGCTTTGCTTGGTCGAACCCAGTTCAGTTTCAGTCTTCGTCACGAACTCGAACCGTCTTCGTGAGGGAGTCATACCTTCTGAACTCTGTCTCACTCCAACCCATCAGCCATCAATTGGCGCAAACAAAATACAACCGCGATAGAGCAAGACAGGGCGAGAATCGAACCTGAGCGCCATAGCAGCGCAGCTGGCAGCGAAGAGGCATCGAGCAAACCTGCTATCTAGATTTCACTCATCTGTGTTCTTACTGTCAAAATTAAAACATAAAATTCAAAAGGCCCCTCGACAGAGAGCACCTGTGGTGAGTACGTCACCTTATAGTAAATTCACCTTGGGTAGGCCTACTCACTCTCTCGCTCTCTTGACAATTTGGTTAATTTCAGTCAGTAACCAACTGTTTTAAGCGAAGCATCTCCGCAGTCGAATTTTTTGTGTTTTACTTAGTAGCTTAGTAGGCTTTGTATTGAAATATATTACTCTCTCGCTCTCGCTCTCTGTAATACAAATATAAGGAGTTGTGAGAGACCGAGTGAGCCTACCTTGTTTAGTATACCTTGCTCTGTACATTTAAGGCAAAATGTTTGAAAGTATTATTTAAAGTTTATTAAAGTTGATACACAGAAATCGCAGTGCAAACTGTGCAACAACAAAGCATGGAAATGCTTGGCTGAAATGCAGCTCATTAACGGTAACTGTAAGTATAAATGATTTTGAATTCTAAGAATTTGTGTTCTTCGTGTGTCAAATTGGAGGGTATTTATGCCTTTTTATACACTTGAAAAGTGTATTATAATTTTGCCCAGAAATTTGTAACGCATAGAAGGAATCATCTCCGACCAAATAAAGTAATATATTCTTGATCAGCATGACAAGCTGAGTCGATTAAGCTTTGTCCGTCCGTCTGTCTGTTTCTACGCGAACTAGTCCCTCAGTTTTGGAGCTATCGAGCTGAAAATTTGCACAGAGTCTTCTTTTTACTGCACGCTGCTAATATGTCGGAAACGACCGGATCGGATGACTACTTCTTGTAGCTGCCATACAAATGTTCGTTCGGAAAATGGGTTTTAGTAAGAAAAACTGTTTTGTTCTCAATATTACTGCTCTCAAACACGGTCATGGGTAATATATAATGTTTTTAAGCTGATCTGCGAAATTTGGTCGAAGTCGCTAACAGTTGAGACAAGCTATTTCAAATGTATCAAAACTTCGGTACAGACGAAGTTAGCTTTGCCTTTCTCGTTTTTATATTGTGGATATAAATATCGTGATGCACATTAAATGTACTGGTATTGTACATAAATATGTGCATTCTTGTATGTATATACATGTGTTTGTAAGTCTATAATATATAAACAGGCGCGGACTTGATCAATCTAGGGAAGCTTTCTTCTTCTAGTTCCAATCAGTTACTGCTACTTCTCCAGTCACTTCCGCAGTAACAGTCGCATTCACAGTTAAACCAAAGTCGCTCATCTCTAATTGTTGACGAAAAATATGGATCCTTATAGCGAAGAAGCAGCCATAACTGTAAGTTTGCCTTAATCTCTTGCAGACTTAAACTTAAAACGTTTCATGTTCATTGCAGCACTTTAAGGATTATCTGGATCCCGACTTCTTTGACCAAATGCCAGAGGACCATGGGTTTAGGAATGCTGCCTCGAGTGGAGAAAATACAGATTGCAAAGAGCAGCGTCGCCTAAAGGAAGCTATTAAATACTTCAAGGACAAAGCAGCCTTTTATCGAAAGCAGAAAAATGCAGCATCAATTAAACTGCAAAAAATGAGACTGACACAATAACAATTTGGGTTCTTTTTTTCTACCGGTGGCAGTCAGTGTTGTTCATTCAGCTATTCTACGGCTAAACCTAGCTACATACATTAAAAAGTCTAAATTCCCGCAAAGACTTTGCATGTCCAATTAATGATAAGTCTGGGCTGTGCGGCAACTTACTTATTAAAGGCTATGTGCAATTTTTAAAACTACATATAGCTTGAATACTCTTTGATGACTCGTTACTTGAATATACTCGTGATCAGTAATAACCACTTGTGTATTGCTCATCTCTATTCGCAATCTAAAAGAACAGCTGATCGATTTGTTTACTTACAACTATTAAATTGTTGACCTTTCATTATTAATTTCAACGTTTAACATGTTCAATTTAAAGCATTTGGCCGCACACTTGTATCGTCAATATGAATTGGTCACCTGCATTAACATGCTGGAGCCTTGGGAGAGGAAATTAATCAGTGAGTAGCCTGACTAGCACTCAAAAATTCCAATTTTTAATCACATATATTTATGAAATTTGGTCCAGACGGTTTCTTTTTACTCATGGTAGCTCTGGTGCTCTTCTCCAGCTGCGTCTACTTGCCGAATTACATGCAAACTCTGATGCAGCTCATAACGCCTGTGTCCTGGAGCAGTGTGCCACATAAGGTCAGCCAAAGTTGAGATAAGTTTCGACCTACTACACCCTATCAGCAGACATACTCGTTATTGGAAGACATTTAGAATTTAAATATAATGCTTTTGTGATTTAATTTTAAATCTGTAAATATGTTTTTGTGCCAAACCAAATTCGATTTAACCATTTAATGATGGGTTTCCGATAGCCGAGTAAGATAACTATGCCCTCAACCAGACGCAGAACGGAGGTGTTAAAAAATAGACCCAACAGTCCACCCAGAGATACTGCAGGGAAAAAGCCATCAAAAAGTATGTCCAATTGTTTGGTCCAGGTTCGAACTCACTCAGGAAATCCAATATGGTTTTTGACACACGACGAACATAGCGCTGTGTAGGGAGCTCGACCAGGGCCACAATAATGGTTGAGTCCTCATTCTCAGCATCATGATCTCTATGGGAAAAATACAAAGAGTTATTAATAATATTAGTGGATGCAAAACCAAAAGAGAAGAAATCCTTATGATGATAAGGAACATCTAAAAGAAAATTCTGTCCCAAATTCACACCTAACTCCCAAATTTTCGAATCAATCACGTTCTGTCCCGATTCCTCATTGATAACTTAAAAGTTTCTATAATGGCATTGAAACACAATTCTTACCCACTTTTACTCCGCAATTATCTTAGATTTAGGAACACACTTACTCATCTGGAGAATTAAAGATGATATTATAGTCCGGCTCTTCGCACGAGCTCATACAATCGCAGGACTTTCGCATTGCCATCACTTTTTCGTTGACTTCTGTTAGGCAGCGTAGACCACGATAGTCGCAAACGGGCAGTGAGTTCTCGCCAGGCACAGCCATAAAATGACTCGTGCAATTGCAATAGACCAACTGCAGGGCCACCGTGCATTCCACCACACAGCCGGAATAGCTATAGAATTCATAGATGCCCATTCGATCATTTATATGCTCATGACCAAAGCGACAGCGACGTTGCTCCGTGCTAAGATCCAATACACTGTCGTGATTAAACACCTCGACAACATTTAGGATAAGCTCTTTGTAATGACCCAGCAGCACAGTCTCTCGTATCATGCCTTCGGACAGTTGGAACGGCACATCGATGGGTGCATGCACATAAAGTTGAACATCGGCAGCAGCATGAAACTTGAGACTTCCCGCTCCCGTAATGCGATTGTTCGTGAATTGCACCTGAGCCACTTTGCGTGCCTGATGCGAGTTGAAGGAATAGCAGACTCCATATTCGGTGGCAATGGGCAGGAACTGTTCACAGCAATCGAAAAGCTCATTTAGGTAGCTGCACTTCAAGATTAATTCAGCGCATTTGGTGCGAAACTGCAAGCAGCAAGAGGTAAGTATGAAGATTAAGATGTTAGATGTTAGAATATTTATATTTTCATGATAGTCTAGACCAAATATAAGGAGTTGTGAGAGAGCGAGTGAGCCTACCTTGTTAAGAATACCTTGGTCTAGACTCTAGACTATCATAGACTTCATGCCCAAAATAATCTGTCGCAAAGGCAAAATGTTTCAAGTTTTAGTCCCCCAGTCGGACGTTCGTAAAAGAGCTTCGCTCTAAAAAGTAACCTTATAGGGAATTTAGCGCATTTTCTTACAATTTTTATATTATCAAACCCAATAAATTAAGCTGTGATACAGACATAAATAAGGAGGAAGTAGTTTTGCAGAAATTTTATTAGAAAAACAACAATTAAAAGGAATTTTTTTTTAGCTCTCTCCCATTAATTACGGCTGACGGCATTTCTTTGCGTTCATCTTGTGTAACCGTTTTGCGCATTTTTTTTTGTTTCGTGTCATATTTTATTTGTCTATTAAAAAGATCAATTGATTTCGAGTTATCTCAATTTTTCTATAAAATAATTAAGATGATGTTTTCCGTGCCGTATGGCACGGACGGTTACGAATATTTAAATGGGTATAAAAACTTCGGCACAGACGAGGTTAGCTTGGCCTTATCGTTCAAGTAGATTGTTCATACCCTTCAGAGATAGTTATTAATTAGCATTTATTTATCGATTAACTGAAGAAATAATACATTTCGGATGAACAATACTCAGGTAATGAGCAAAATGCTACTGCAGGTACAAATTATACTACAGTCTGGCGTGACCGACTTTCTTACTTGTTCTTAATAACACTAGTTTACAGCCCAAAAGACCGATTACTAATCGAACTGTTTTAAAGTTTAGTTTGGATTGGTGATCTCAAAAATAGATGTCAAACACTTTTGTATGGGAAATTTTTAAATAAAATCACTTTAAGCCATATTTCAATTCCTGTGTGTAGCTCAGCGGTCAGCGTGCTGGCCAGCTGTGCGGGATGTCGTGTGTTCGATCCCGCCTCGGAACATCTAATAAAAGCCAGCTGTGAAGTAAGTAGCCATGGAAAAGCTTCTTGAAACTTTGCCGTTCGGATTCGGCGTAAAACTGTAGGTCCCTTTTCTTTTGTGCGAAAAACTATAAGCACACACGCCAAGAGATTGCCAATTTTGGGTAGCCAATTTTACTTTAACACTTTCAGCCATATCTCAATTAAGAAAAGTTATATAGCAACATGTCTGCTACAAACTAGTGTAATTGAAGCGCGTTCAAGTCGTCCTAATGAAAAATGATTTTCCGATCGGTCTATTGGACTAGGAGTTACCTTTCTTACCGAAATGCATACATATGTGCAGTCTTTATAGGAAGTAAGATATACAAGGTATTAATGTACGCTGATGATATGGTCATCCTTGCCACGTCACCTAAAATGCTACAAGACAGACATGATAAATGCAGCGAGCTCATACTGTCAGATCTGGAATTTGAGGATAAATACGAGCAAATCAAAAGTAATGTGCATTCGGGAAGGCAGGGGTCGACGTGCTGGGTGAGAACATTGGACACTAAACGGAGTACAACTAGAAACGGTCAAGGAGTACAAGTACTTGGGAGTAACTTTAACACCAAACATGTCTTTTAGCAAGCATATTGAGCATAAACTACGTGAGTCGAAGATCGCCCTTAACAGTACGTGGAACGCCCGATTAATCCGAAAAAATGTGAGCCCCAGTACTAAGTACAAACTGTTCCAAGCAACAGCTAGAGCCATAATGTGCTATGCATCGCAGGTCTGGGGTTGCATGGAATACGAACAGGTGGAAAAACTACTACGCTACTTTGTTAAAAAAATTTTCCGACTACCGATAAATACCCCAAATTACGCAATTTATTTGGTAACTGGGCTGGGATTAAAATGAGACAGGGAATCGGTTGGCTTTTATAGAATGAAAAAGAGAGTGACAACAGAATACGCGCGAATCCTACAAGACACTGCAATATAATCTCTCCGAAAATAACTATTTTAGCGACTGCTTTAGCATATTCACAATAGCAAATATCTTTAAGGCCAGAACTGAGACGCTTAAGCTTGGGTACCAGCCTCATTTTGCAAATGAGAACTGCACGTTATATCTTTCATTTTTGCGCAATATGTCCAATTTTAAGCGAAATACGAGTAAACGCCTGGGGAAAACCGGTGCTGACAAAGGAGGAATTGTCTACCATTCTAAATGGATCGAGCTGAAATACGCTGGGGCGCTTTCTGTCACAAGCAACAAGATATAGGGATCAGATAATAGCATGCCAGTTCTAAAAAAAATAGTCCAATATGCTTAATCACAATCGGAAGGTGGAAGATCCACTATTCCGTACCGTGGAGTAACCTGAAGAGAGTGAAGCATCTGGCTAAGCTAGGGATGCATAATGTAAACAATTCAGATGTTGTATATTAAATGTAAACTAATTTATAAATGTTTTGAAGTTCTTAATCCAAGTTCGTTATATGTATTAATGTAAAACTAGAACATAAGTCTTCTTTGTACACTTGCAAACATTTTTAGGCTGACGTTAAATAAATATATACTACATACTACTTTAGGAAAGAAGCCAATTGGTATTGGTAGTATCACTTCAAAGTAGCGTACTATTTCTTCGAATTTATACTTGATCAGGGAGCAAGTTGTTCTGCTGAACAAGGCCATTGAAGACTCATCACATAAAGTCTTCCCTTCAACAAAAGCTTCAAGAGGAACTTCATGAAAAACTGTATAAAGAAAACTTCGTCTTGTAAACGCGGACTAAGAAAAGTTTATATGGTTATTCAAAAAGCTTTCGTTTTTGGTGATGCAGGTTTCCTTATTACATCTCTTTTTCTACAAACAAGAATTTTCTGAAAAACTCCACGAAGTTGGCTTAATCATGTTTGTTTTGACTAAAAGATTAATTTTAGTCCATATGGAGTTCCGATCTCACTTCCAGCACATTTTTTTTAAGAATATAAAACCTTAAATCAACTTGTGTTTGTTTCTTTTTAGGAATTTCTATTCTAAATCTAAGAACAAAGGACAATAACGTAAAATGAGATCATAATTAGCTAGTGCTAGGACTAAAAATAACAGGGATATAAGCAGAACAGACATATTGGAATATGCATATGCAAATGGGGGGCTTTGGATCAAATTTAAATATACAGGGTTGCCCATATTCGACGGACCCATGTTTTTTTAAAAATTAAATAAAAAATATAAAAAATTTGGCGGTTGGCAATCTTAATCATTTAATTTGTTCCAAGTAGATTTGTTTACATCAATTTTTGAATATGATATCTTCAAATGGCCGCCTCTGGCGTTGATGGCGTATTGTGCCCTTTTGCAGCATTTTCCATCGATTTCGCCAACATTTCGGCCGGAATAGCGGCTATTTCTTCACGAATGTTGTCCTTGGAGCTCTTCTACGGTCCTTGGCTTGTTAACGTAAACCTTTGACTTCAAATATCCCCACAAGAAGAAGTCAGGCGGCGTCAAATCGGGCGAACGCGGTGGCCAGTCCAAATCACCACTTTTCGACATCAAACGGCCCGGAAACAATTTCTTCAGAAAAATCGATTGTTATGCGACTTGTGTGCGGTGGAGCGCCGTCTTGTTGAAACCAGAACTGCCTCAACGCTTTCGACGAATAATTGGCATCACAAAATTGGTCATCATGTCGCGATAACGCTCCTGGTTGATGGTAACAGCATGGCCATTTTCATTTTGGAAGAAAAACGGCCCAATGACCGTTTTCGCACTAACGCCGCACCAAACTGTGACTTTTTCGTCATGTCTCCTCAGGATTTTCAGTGGCGTAAATACGGCAATTTTGCTTATTTACGGTCCCATTCAATGTGAAATGGGCTTAATTTTTTTAATTTTTTAAAAGCACGTTGAGTTTTCACAATTGACTTGTTCTGTTGAATGTAAATTTCAACTATTTCAGAGCGCTCGCGTGGCGTGTATTGTTCCATGGTAAAATTCATTTCATTAAGCGATCTGACATCTCTGTCAAAAGTTATGGCGTTGCCAGATGGGTCCGTCGAATATGGGCAACCCTGTACTTATATAGATATTGAGAAAAGTAGCGAATTATTGAAATTTGTCTTAGTCTGTGAGCGGCGACTGGAACTTGGACTAAACATTATCGGCAGCCCACTTAACCCACGTCTAAAACTAAGTGTGAACAACTAATTTAACAAATTTTTGGGAAATTTTGGCAATACTAAAAGATTTTGCATGACTTAAAATGTAAACTATGGCCTAACATTGAATAAGGCAAAAATTTCATCAAAACTTCCTCAAAATTTGTCAAATTATTTGCCTGTGTGTACTTATGTTAAGATTTTTCAAAAATATCTCTATTCAACAGCTAAATACCAGAAAATCTAACATAGAAGCACTCTTTGCCGCGTCGTCAAAATTTCACTCAAATATAAGTCAGCTGTTTGCTTTCATTTTGGCTCTCTGAGTCTTAATTGACTTTGAGTAATTTTTGTGAATATGTCCGTCTTCCTCTAATCCAACTTGATTTCCTATGTCGAGGCAAAAATGTTGGGTAAAATTTTGAGTTGTCACAATGTTTGTTCTCTTTGTCAGGACATCGTCACATCACTCAAAAAAGAGAGGCGTTTCAAAGTGTGCTTCTTGTGTGCCGTCTTTCTGTATGAACACCTAGATCTCAGAGACTAGAAGAACTAGAGCAACCAAACTTGACATGTAGACTCCTATTGTCTGCACGCAGATCTTGTTTGTTTTAAATTTTTGTCGAAGGCAATTTAATTTCTGATTTACTTACCACATCAACCAACATGGTAAAGTTTTCCGGACAAGGATGTTCGGCGCATTGGTCGCAGCTACTGCAAATGCCCCGAAAGAACACAATTTCGCTAATAAAGTCATCAATGCGCACATCATGTTCAACGCCAAATTGCATATCACTTAGATCCCAAATCTTCTCAGCATTGTAAATCTCACAGACGGTAATGGCCGGAAAAGTGGAGTTCCAGTTAAGACTAAAATGGCAAATATATTTTAAAGGACTTCTTTATATAATCGTTACGACAAACATACTAAATGGTATCCAAGTTAAATGAAACCGATGAAGAGAAATAGTTTTCCAACAGGGACTTTGACACCGATGCAAAAAATGGCGTTGTATAAATAAATGTGGTCAAAAAGAGTAACCTATAACAACAACCAAAATGTAAACATTTTTAGTAAGTCTGGCATATGATTGTTTTGCAACTCACCCCCTCAAAGTCCATGGAAAAAAGCGGCTCCAGCTCATATTGAACCTTCTGTGAATAAGGCCGAAAAGCCTCTGCTGTGATTGGCCTGGCATGGCATTGGGAAATATTTTGAACAAAGGCAAAAAATGTTGACGTAGATAACATCTTACCATTGTTAATAGAGTCAATCACATTGCACATTACATGGCATGGACATCATCGATTTAATTCTTGGTCAAAAACGTTCATAAATCACTTAAATGGGCTCTACCCCGAGTTAGATTTCAAAGCGTTACGATGCTAATGAAATGCTAACCTTTATAACAAAGATTACGTTGGAATAAATGCAAAATAATAAACCGCAAATTATAGCATGCCAATGGCGTTGCCTGGGGTCTCTTAGGTAGTGAATCAGTATTATAGAATTTGTAAAAACATAGGGAGTAAATTCATATGATTCCGCGAAATCACGAGGCCGGAGAGTGAACTATTTAGAAGATATTTGAAATCAATTTATTAATTGAGTTTAGTTAGATGATTAAAAATGACTCACTTCAGATTTAAACAATGGAACAATGACGTTTGGAAAGAATTAACATAAATGCAAAAAGATGGCTCTTAATTTGTTTATTTCGAGTTTCCATAATGAATCATTTCTTCATAAAAAGTTCAGGTTTAGTCTTTTGTATGTCTTTTATTTATACCCCAAATATATCTGTGGCAATAGCAGCATAATTAAAGAACCAATCGCTCCTTCGGTTTCTTTTCTATATTGTGTCAAAGAGTCACGCATATCGGGTGAGTGGGTACAAAAATAATACGGCATAACAAAACAACATAAGTCGCTGTTCTCTAGTCCCTATATACGACAGATTGTACCCGAGGGGTGATGCCGGTTGTATTTCATCGATGGGGCCCTTCTGTTACCGACCGACTGTGGGAAAACGCTGCGAAAATCAATATCTATTTCGATAGGCGATTTTATAAGAAATTTAACTATTTTCGGATGTTTTGCCAATATTTTCGTTGTAATAAATGCACGAATTCTGCTCTAAATTGTGGAACTGCCTTTAATACTTAATAATTGTCAATAAAATACTACCGTTAATAATATAATTGAGGCTTGAAATGTTGAATATCAGCAATATGATTATAACTAGACCCCGAATTTTATGTTTTTCGTCATTTCTGCTCGAAAAAAGGCCCAAATTTTGAATTTAATCATGAAATTCAATTGCGGATCAAACAAAAACGACATTTCAGAAATATTAGTTGTTTCATGCAAAAATATGTTAAATATGTCGAAAACATATAAAATATGTCTACATTCTGGAATAATGCTTTTAATTAGATCAATATAATTGATTGGATGATTGCAGAAAGACCATTTAGACAATATTGCTTTTAATACATGTCCACGCCATCTCCAGCAAAGCAAAATGAGGTGAAAATCTGAGCAAAAGAATGAATAATATTTATTAACTTTAATGTTATTTGTAATTTGTTTACAGTAGGTTACCATAATCTTTTCTAGGTTGTTTGTCAAAATCATTTTATATGCCGAAAAACTTCTCTCTATTTATACTTTAAAACAAAGGCGGCAGATACACTATTAATTAAGTAGGACCCAATTACCAGTGTAATAATTTTTTCGTTGACCTTTTTAATATTCTTAAAATCTGGGCTCTTTTTTAAAACTTGTTCCAGACACAACTCGGTTCCCATACTTTTTGGAACCCTGTTCAATACCGCATCTGGTCACCGATCCGCAAGTGGCGCTTAACAAATGGAGAAGCTACTTCTCCAACCTACTGGGAGGCGATGACGAACATGATGCCGCCTCTAGAGAAGTAGCGATGCCACCAATCGACAACATAGAGATAGACCCGCCGACCCAACAGGAAGTCTGCTTAGCCATACAAAGGCTAAAGAACAATAAATCACCAGGCGCTGATGAGCTGCCTGCTGAATTGTTCAAGGCTGGAGGGGAAGAATTGGTAAGGTGCATGCACCAACTTCTTTGCCGTATATGGGTTGACGAAAGCATGCCCGACGATTGGAATTTAAGTGTTCTATGCCCAATCTTTAAAAAAGGAGACCCTGCAGTTTGCGCCAACTACCGCGGGATCAGTCTCCTTCCCATTGCATATAAGGTTCTGTCGCGCATTATTTGTGAACGTCTTAAGCCGCTTATAAACACACTGATTGGACCTTATCAGTGTGGCTTTAGACCTGGTAAATCCACCACAGACCAGATA
Source organism: Lordiphosa stackelbergi (assembly GCA_018904235.1). Lineage (NCBI taxonomy): Eukaryota > Metazoa > Arthropoda > Insecta > Diptera > Drosophilidae > Lordiphosa > Lordiphosa stackelbergi. The sequence continues at coordinate 7,529 of JAEIFU010000825.1, read as the reverse complement.
TTCACATTACGACAAATCCTGGAGAAGACCTATGAGAGAGGCATCAACACACACCATCTATTTGTTGATTATAAATCAGCCTTCGACACGCCGATAAGGTCAAGGTTTTTTGAAGCCTTGTCTACCCTTGGTATACCAGCAAAGTACGTTCGTCTTTGCATGATGACGTTGAGAAGTACACAAAGCTCCGTCAAAATAGGAAAGAACCTTTCCGAACCATTTGATACCAACAGAGGTTTTAGGCAGGGCGATACCTTATCCTGTGACTTCTTCAATCTACTGATGGAATATATACTGCGCCGGTGCCCACATGCCAACAGAACGGGCGCCTTTATTTATAAAGATCTAATGCTACTCGCATATGCCGATGATATCGACATCATCGGCAAAAACGAACGGGCGGTAAGCAGGGCGTTTTCACAGATTGAGAGGCAGTCAGAACTGATGGGTTTGGCGGTAAATGAGGACAAGACGAAATACCTCGTATCCGCGGACAAAAAAGTCCTTGCGTCTTGGACAATTTGTTACAATGGGAGAATACAACTTTAAAGTTGTAGAGGATTTTGTTTACCTCGGAACGACGATAACCAGCGACAACAACATCAGTCTGGAAATCCGACGAAGGATCACTCTTGCAAACCGATGCTTCTACGGGCTAAGTAGAGAGCTCAAGAGCAGAGACCTCAAGCGAAGAACAAAATTAGCCCTATACAAGTCGCTAATCATCCCAGTCCTGCAATACGGCGCAGAAGCATGGACAATGACAGCAGCGGATGAAGCGGCGATTGGCGTGTTTGAACGAAAGATTCTTCGGAGGATTTATGGACCTATAAAAGTTGGCGATGTTTTCCGCATTCGAAATAATGACGAACTGTATGAGCTCTATGGGGACACCTGTCTGGTCAAGCGCATAAAGCAACAGCGGCTGCGCTGGTTAGGACATGTCACCAGGATGGACGAAGAAGCTCCAGTAAGGAAAGCTTATTATTCGAAGGCGGCTGACTACGGAGGAAGAGGCAGGCGGGGGAGACCTCGACTTAGATGGGATGACCAGGTTCGGGCAGACCTTGCCAAGCTTGGTTTGACCAATTGGTCCCAGCTCGCACGGAGCAGAAGCGACTGGCGGACATTGTTGGCAGCGGCCGAGACCGTCGAACGGTTGTGATGCATGCATCGGGCCAATCAAGAAGAAGAAGAAGAAGAAGTTCAATACCGCATGGGCTTCTTTCAGTAATTCCATTGCATGGCTTCAATGTAATTTTTGATGAATAGCCGACCCGATTGGCGTAACTTCAACTTCACTGCCACAATTTGAATCTGTCACTAAACTTACAACCCTGCAAGGCAAAGAGAAGAAAGAGGCTCACTTCTCGCCATCCTAAAATATCTATCTTAATTAAGTATGTTAATTCCATTCAAATTACCAATTGAAGTTACACATGTATATGAATAAAACCTTGGATTGGATTTTATTTGGTCTTGGACATTAAGAAGAGCCTTCCCCTTACTGTGTCTGCCTCACATCCTAGCTGCTAAATCGTCACAACTGCACAGAGGGAATTGTCTTTAAGAATCTCTTGCACAATTGCTCTGGCATCTCCCTCATCTTATATGTTAACTACCTAAGTATTTTCAGTAAAGTGTTTGTAACAATTAAAAATAATAGTGGTATTCCTGATAGTTGATTTGCTTTTGAGCAAAGGAGTTGGTGGAACGAACCTGATTTCATTTTGATTTGCTTTCATACAATTTACACACGTATACAATTTGACAGATTCAAAGAGGAAAGGCAGAATAAAATTGTGAAAGAATTTGTAATTTCGAACTTTTTAGAAAAACTGTGCAGATAAGTAACCATGAACATCTTTGACCAAGTCAAGCTAAGAGAACTGTCACACTAAAACGAAAGCAAATCGAAATCAGCTTCGAAGCTGATTTTACGAAATCAATTAGTATGACCTTAATTTCCTTGCATTTTCTGCGCACTCTGCTTATGTTGTATTGAGCAGCTGTCATCAGCTGTTTCACGAAATAAAATCAGCATGGAGCAATTAGAATTAGAGAGAACATTTGCGCTGCCTCTCAATTTTGCTGGTGCTAAACAATAGTGCTCAAAAAGATACTTCAAAGTGCCAGTAGGAAATCATAACCCAAATGTATCCAGAGAGAGCGAACAGCTGACCAAAAAGTACCTAGTGAGCGTAAATGAGAGCAAACAGCTGACAATTTTCTGACAGAAGCGGTGTCGACTGAGCAACCTTTCTCTCTAATATTCTTTGGTCCATGCAGTCTGTTTGATTCCCTGCCATTTATACAATACAAACAGTTCCTCGGTGGTGGTCCAGAACTTCTAGTCATAGATCTTCTGGACCTAATGGGGGCGTAGGTAGTCAGCTAAAGCTGCTGATCGGTTCAACTTCACAGTCGACTCACACCTCCTCGTGTTGACCACCGGAAACAGATCGATGTATCCGTAAAGCTGCTGGCTAACGTGAACGGCGACCCACTCTTCAATACAATATATAGGGTTAGTGCGTCGGGTTTGGTACAAAATCTCCACCAATAAAAACTGCGATATGCGAACAGTGAAATCGTATATCACACTCCATTAGTACGGCTGCCAAGGAGATAATCGGTTACAACAAGTCCCCTACGATGAGGGGCGAAAAATTAGTAAGGTGTATGCAGCAACTTCTTTGCCGTACATGGTCTGACGAAAGCATGCCCGACGATTGGAATCTAAGTGTTCCTTGCTCAATCTTTAAAAAATCATCAGTCTCCTTCCCATTGCATATAATGATCTGTCGCGTATTTTTGTGAACGTCTAAAGGCGCTGGGAAGCACACTGATTGGACCTTATCAGTGTGGCTTTAGACCTGGTAAATCCACCACAGACCAGATAATCAAATTATGTCAAATTCTGGAGAAGACCTATCAGAGAAACATCGAAATTCACCATTTTTTTGTCGATTACAAAGCTCCCTTCGAAGCCCTGTCTTCCTTTGGTGCATCTGCAAAGTACGTTCGGCTTTGCATGATGACGATGAGAAGCACTCAAAGCTCCATCAAAATAGGAACAAACCTCTCCGAGCCTTTTGATACCTTGCTACTCGCATATGCCGATGTTATTGCCATTATCGACGATTGAAGTGCAGTCTGTACTAATGGGCCTGGCTGTGAATGAGGACAAGACAAGGTACCTAGTATTCACGGAAAGGAAGTCTACACGTCTTGGACAATCTGTTACAATGGGAGAGTACAGTTTCAAAGAAACTGTACTGAAAATAGCGCTACACAAGCTTATATACAATGACAGCAGCAGATGAGATGGCGATTGGAGTGTTCGAGCGAAATGTTCTTCGGAGGATTTATGGACCTTGAGAGTTGGTGATGATTTCTGTATTCGAAAGAATCCCGAACTGGATGAGCTCTATGGGAACACCAGTCTGGTCAAGCGCATAAAGCAACAGCGGCTGCGCTGGATAAGACATGTCAGACAAATGGATGAAGAAGCTACAGCAAATATGGCATACAAAGCGAAGGCGGCTGAATTTGGAGAAAAAAGGCAAGAGGGAACGACCACCACTAAGATGGGACGATCAGGTGCGGGAAGAGATTTTCATGCTTGGTGTGAACAACTGGTGCTAGCTCGCACGGAGCAGAGGCCGAGACCGTCAAGCATCGGGCCAATAAAGCCAACAATGTCAAATAATTACTGTGATGTTAGTGCTCTCGTAGTGTTTAGTAAGGGGTTATATACAGTTAGGAGGTCGAAAAAAAGGCATTTTTCAGAAATTTTTTCTGAGCAAACTATTTGGTTTATTGATTTGAAACTTGGCAGGTATATTATGACAACCTTAAACTATATTCACATTTTTTTTATCGCCAAAAATAATCATCGGGAACGTTGATATTGCCAATTTTGCAGAGGTCCGCAAAAAAAGGCCTCTTGCGGTGAGCACGATATCTCTGGACTGGATCATCCAAAATGCAAAAACCAAATAAATTTCATTAATATAATGAATAATCTAGTGATTAATCGAAGGAATTAGCAAAAAAAAAATTTTTGAAAAAATGGCGGCTACTCAAAGCAAAAGGTTAGATTTTCGACCAAAATTCGGCTCTTTAATTGTTTACAAAAATGAGAAATTTTCATCGGATCGGGAAATCCTTCGATTAATTACTAAAAAATATAGTTAGGAAGCTTGTGTTAAAATTTCAGACCGATCGGTTCAGCCGTTTCTGAGAAATCTTGCTCACCGACTTTGAAAACACCGTTTCGAGAAAAACGCGATTAAAGTTTTGAAAGCACTTTACATGTAGTTAATTTTTCCTTCACTAATGTGTCTATAACTTCGAAAATATTCGTCGGATCGACTGGCAATTTTGTGTGTGTATACTCAGATATATATATATTAAGAAAATGCAAAAAAAAAAATCGATTTTTTGAAAATCCTAACTGTATATAACCCCTTAAGGGAATTTTTTTAATTCCAAAATCAATAGTGCAATATCGGTGCAGGGCCAAAAATGGGAAAGAGATTAAAAATCTGGGAATTGGCAAAAAGGCAAGACCCCCGCTTATAAATGACATTGACGTAGATGTCCTCAACCGGAAATTTTTACAGTCAAACGTACCTGAAACTACCTGTAATTCGTATTTAAGTTCTGTGTCTATTAATAACTGTGAAAATGTCTTTGGATTTGTCAGTGTGAGCCAATGTGATGTCTTAGAGTCAATTCTTAAAATTAAGTCAAACGCTGTTGGACTAGATAATATAGATCCAAAATTCTTGAAAATTCTTTTACCAAAAATAGTAGGCCACATAACACATTTTTAATACAATCCTGACTACCTCTGAATTCCCTGACATGTGGAAAGTAGCTAAAATCGTGCCAATACCAAAATCAAATAGTGACTTTCGACCAATATCCATATTGCCTTTTCTCTCCAAAGCATTTGAGCAGATTGTCTCATCCCAAATGAATAGATTTTTGGAAACCAATTCCCTATTAAATTTTAAACAGTCAGGATTTAGAAAATTCAGGAGTTGCACCACGGCAATTATAAAAATAGTAGAGGACATACGGAAAAACTTAGACAACAGTTATGTTACTTTCTTGACCCTTCTTGACTACAGCAAAGCATTTGACACGGTGACTCACGATATTCTTTTAACTAAACTGGCTAAGTGTTATAATTTTTCTGGCACCGCAATTAAACTATTGCATTCCTATTTAAGCGGTAGAAGGCAGACTGTCATGGCACAATCAAAATCGTCTGATCTTTTGACTATTAAGCGTGGTGTTCCACAAGGATCAGTTTTGGGACCACTTTTGTTCACTATATATGTTAATGATCTTCCCAGCGTGTTATCTTCGTGCGAAGTTCACATGTACGCGGACGATGTTCAAATGTATATAAGTCGTCCTCTGAGTCAAATCAGTGATTGTATTAACTGTTGTAATCGTGACCTGTCTTATGTTAGTGATTGGGCAAAGAAAAATGGTCTTGGGCTTAACCCTGTAAAATCAAAGTGTCTTGTGATATATAAAAACTATATCAGCACTGACAGTTTAGATAAATTAAAATTAGAGAATATAGATATAAAGTATGAAGAAAGGGCTGAAAATTTGGGATTCACCTTTAACAAGACGCTTTCGTGGAGTGATCATGTCAACAAATCGGTGGGGAAAACATATGGAATTTTACGGCAGCTAGCGATAACACAGGGAGATTTAAGAAGTGATACAAAAATGCTTGTGGCAAAAGCCTTCGTGACACCGGTTTTGTTTTACGGTATAGAAGCATTTGGCAGCTGTGATGCAGCTAGTCTGCGTAAATTATCTGTAGCATTTAACTGTATAGCCAGATATGTCTTTGACCTTAAGAAAACAGACCACGTAACCGCCTTTGCAAATAAAATTTTTGAACTTGACTTAAATTCTTGGATTAGCTTTAGAATGTTAATACTTCTCCACAAAATAATAAACACAAAGGAACCGGCGTATTTATATGACATTCTAAGTTTTACATGCTCAACCAGAACTAATAACATTGTTTGCATCCGATCCAAACTCTCAAGCTCCGAAAAACATTTTTATGTGCACGCCGTTCGTAAATGGAATCAATTACCCCACAGTCTCAAGAATATCAGAAGCACAACGCAATTTCGTGAAAGACTAAAGGCACACCTAAAAGCAAACTAAATTTGACATTTGATATTTGTGATAGAATGACAGAAATGATAGAAACATAGAACGAAAATGAAAAATAGAATTATATAAATTTATAAAATATTCTCATTAGTTATTAAGAAATAATACATGTATCAATGATTTTAGTATATAATTTTAATATGTTTACTATATCTAAGTTTACTAGAAACAGTTTTAAGGACATTGCCAGTTGTGACTAACGCAATAACAATAAGTATTATACTTGTAGCGTTAGGATGTTTTGATAAATAAATACAAATACAAATACAAAACGTCCCTAAACCTCAGTATTTACAAGTTCTCTATACTTTGCATAATTCCACCAAGCTTGATGTAAAAAATAAGTCTGAAAAAAATGTCTTTGTGAGGGAAAACTTTTTCATTTTCAATGGTAGCTTTATCTTTCCAGTTATAAATATTTTCTGCTTCAGAATAAATAAAATATTGTCTCAAATTTTCATAATATGGTTCAAAAAGTATATGCAAACCTAAGATCTCTAAGATAAGCAAACTTGGCTGTGGGTTAATAACACAGCCCAACAGTGTTTTTAAGTGCGGGTCTATTTTTATCTGATTATGTTAATATTGATTGCACTAAACAAAACTGTATCATTGGTTTGTCCTATCAGCTCTTGTTTCCAAGATATGGCGGAAAAACGAAAAGTTGAATTTTGGCACTCTAGGATTTATGGAGGCCACACTATGCATATATATGTGAGTTTATGAGCTATTTGCGATAAAGTACATACCAATGCATTTTTTAAAAATCAAAGGCGCTTTATAAGTAGAGCGGAAAGTGTCTAAATTGGCCTCAAAAGACAGAAATTTTTCGATTTATAGCATTTTTATCAAGATAAATCATCCCGTTCAGATAGCGAGGTTCACAACCACAAAATTAGATCATATGTTTGGCCATATGCCTCAGATGGCGAAAATAATTATTAAATAACCGCGCTAGCTTAAACGGGATGATTTATTTTGTTAAAACCATAAATCGAAAGATGTCTGTCTTTAAAGGCCAAATTAGACACTTTCCGTAGAACTTATATAGCGCTTTGATTTTAAAAAATGAACCGATATGTACCAAATCGAAATAGCTCATAAACTCACATATTTATGCCTAGTGTGGCCTCCATAAATACTAGAGTGCCAAAAATTCAATTTTTTCGTTTTTCCGCCATATCTTGGAACAAGAGCTGATGGAGCTAAACCGAAACCAGTTTTGTGATCAGTGAGCACAAACTCATCATATTTTTTAAATCAATTGGGCTGCACCTCACAAAGTTGGTCATTTTGTTGGCCTGTGTAAT